>PVJO010005782.1:0-95094 GCA_004026905.1 Hystrix cristata | reverse complement strand
AGGAGGGGAAGGGGGGAAGAAGGGGGAAAACCAAGATGTATCATGTACAGGTACAAAATAACCATGTTGATTATGATCATTATGTATACAATGTACCAATACATGTTCTTGGTAAAAATAATAAAAAAATTTTAAAAAAGTGCCATCTATAATAGATTCAAAGACCATGAAATACTTCAGGATTAAATTTTTAAAATATGTAAAACCTAAATATTAAAAACTAAAACATACTGTTGAGAAAAATTCTAGACTATGGTCACCTAAATCAGTGTTGAGATAAGCTTAGTGCATTTTGTGCTGCTATTGTAGAACACCTGGCGCTGGGTCATTTATAAAGAACAGAAAATTATTTCTTACAGTTCTGGAAAATGGGAAGTCCAAGGTCAAGGGACCAACACCTGGCAAGAGCCTTCTTGCTTTATCATCCCCTGGTAGAAGGCTAAAGGGAAAGAGAGGATGAGAGGGGTGAGAGAAAGGAACTAAACTCATCTTTTTAACAAGAACCTACTTCTGCAACAACTAACCCACTCCCATGATCATGGCATTAACCCATTCATAATGGCAGCGTCCCCATCATCTGGTCACCTCTTAAAGGTACCCCCTTCATCAGTATTGTATTGGGGATTAAGTTTCCAACACACGAACTTTGCACATTTAAACCATAGCATATGCTATGATCATGGACTAGAAAATTCAATAGAAGTTAATTAGTCACAAATCGATCTAGAGATTCAATGCGATTGAGGGGCCAGCAAGGTATTTTTTTGTAGGAACCAACAAGCTGACTCCACAATTTTTATGGAAATGGAAATAACCTAGAAGGACAAAATAATTTTGAAGATAAGAAGCAATGTTGGACGATTTACAACTACCTGAGAGATGTATGTGTTTGTGTATGTGTGTGTGCGTGTGTGACAAAAGTGTGAGGGGAATAGTCTTCTTCAATAAGAATGCTGAAATAGCTAAATATTCATAGGAAGGGAAAATGAACCTTCACCGCTGCCTCATAATATACAAAAAATTTTTTTACTATAAACGACTTACAGATCAAAATGCAATAGCCAAAACAATAGAACATTTAGAGGAACACATAGGAGAAAAATCTTCATGTAAAGATTTCTTAGCTACCATACAAAAAGTATAAATATCAGTAAACTAGATTTGATTAAAATTAGGAACTTTTGCTCTTTAGAAAAACATTAAGAAAATAAAAGGCAGCCACTAATTGGGAGGAAATGTTAGAATTTATCTGACAAAGGATTTGTATACAGAATACAAAGAGATTCTTACAATTGAATAAGATAAACATTACAATAAAGAGTGGGCAAATGGTTTAAGAAGATACAAGAATATCCAATGAATACAAGAAGTTACATCACAAAACTTAACACCTCAATGAGATAATATAAACATACCTTTTGGAGGGGCAAAAGATTAATATGATTTAGTACTGGTGAGCATGTACAGCAGCTGGGACTCCTGTGTTTTGCTGATAGAAATGTAAAATGGTACAGCCACTTTGGAAAAAGGTTTGAAGTTTCTTGTAAAGTTAAGCATATGACCTATGTCTCCCCACTATTGCCCTCTGAGGTATTTACTATAGAGAAATGAAAATACGTCCACCAAATAGTAGTTTTATTTATAACAACCCACAATGAGGAAACAACTATGACATGTACCAACAGATGAATAAACACACTGTGGTCTATCCATCCTGTGGATTACTACCCAGCAGTATAATGGAATGAACAACTGATATACCCAACAGTGTGGCTGAATCACAAAGCCAAGATGGTGAACAAAAGAAACCAGATACAAAAATACAAATTGTATTATTACATTTCTATGAAGTTCTACAAAATAAGATTATGGTTACTGATCACAGGTAAATTGTTTTGTGAGACTCCAAAAGTATGTGGAGAGGTAGAATGTAGAGAAACACAGTCTTGCTCAGGGATGGAAATCCTCTTTATTTTTACCATAATGGATGAGCCAGGCAGAAAAAAGATAGAATTTGCCCTACTCCCGACTTTTGTTTCTATCAGGTCTGCACAGGATTGAAGGATGCCCGTCCATATCAGTGTGAACCATGTTTCTTCAGCCTACCGAGTAAATACCGGAAACGAACCGCAGGTACACCTACAATAACCTTTTACTAGGTCTCTGGCCATCTCTCAGCCCAATGAAACTGATATATAAAATTAACCATCCCACTGAACTCTTTGACAAGTCTCTCGTGTTAAGTATACAAGTATTGATTTAAGTGCAAATATTATCTCCATTTTACAAATGACAAAACTGAAGTCTTACTACATATTTTTACATAGCTTTTATATAGCAGAGCTGGGGCTCAATCCCAAATCTCAATTCTTCGAAACCATATTAATTCTACTCTATTGTATAATTATTTACAGGGATTTTTTTCCTAGAAAACAAGTTCATTATCCTAAATCTTCTTCCTTAATATTCTGAGGAAATTCATGAGCAAGGGACCTTACCTCCAAGGACATTCCATTCCCTTTGTTTCTGCTCCACAAGTATAGTCTTAAAACTCCATAGTACCTCCCTTGAGTATTTTACTTCTTTAGTGAATTTTTCATGAGTTGTCTTTTCCCAGTTCAACTTTCACTCCTCAGAAATTTCCTAGGATTTCCCTCACACAATTCCATACATAATTACGGTCTCTTACTCTTTTAAAAAATATTTTTTAATTTTTAAAACTAAACTATTTTTAACTGGTACATAAAGTCATAAAAACTATACCTGTGAATGGGGTAATGTGATGTTTTAATACATGTATATGTTGTATGGTGTTTAAATATCTCTATCTCATCAAACATCATTCCTTTGTGATAAAAATTTCAAAAGCCTCTCTTCTAGCTTTTTGAAGTATGTGGTAGTTGTCGTATTTGTAGTCATCCTATTAGTAGTACGCTAGCACACCAGAACTTCTTAATCCTATCTAACTATGATATAGTACCCTCCCTCCTTCTCTCCCTAGCCTCTTGGAACTGCCGTGCTACTCTTGATTTCTATGAGATCAACTTTTTTGGGTTTCACATATGATTGAGATCATGTAGCACTTGTCCATTTGTGACCAGCTTATTTCATTTAACATAGTGATCTCCAGTTCCATCTGTGTTACTGTAAATGGCAGAATTTCATGGCTAAATAGTATTCCACTGTGTACATGTACTACATTTTCTTAACCCATTCATCAGTTGAGGGACACTTAGTTTTTCTGCATTTCTTGTTTATTATAAATAGTGAGTCTCTTACTTTTTATATCACAGATTGTTAATAAATATAACATGACAGCCAATGTTCTAATTTTCATGACTAAAAAATAAACAAACATTAAATATTATAGAATGATTTAGTATTTTGTCACCAGAAAAGAAAAACCTTCTTCTCTATACCACACTAGTGAAACTGAATTACCGGAAAAGGAATTATTCATCAAACGGCAAAAAAATGTAAAATAATATTCATTAATTAGATATAATTTATCTGTAAATTGTTATGCTCATAAATATACACACACATATGGGTTGCAGAGTTACCATACTCAAAACAAATTTGGAATTTAACAAAATTTATACAGAAGTTCTGAATATATTTCTAAGTAGGAATTATTAATCAACCTAGAAAAAGAATCTTCTGCTGCAAGATACAAATAACAGAAGTTCCAGTTTCCAAGAAAGGTGGGTTTCCATATGGGGAAACTCTTCGGCAACAAAGCTGAACGTGCATATACCTTATGACCCAGTATTTCCATTCTTAAGTATTTACCCAAAAGACTACACACAACTGTGTGCCAAATGGCATACAAGAATGTTCATAGAAGCATTGTTTATTGTAGCCCCAAAGTGAAGGCAATTTAATAGGCATTCACGATGGAATGGATTTTCTTTTTAAATGTGACATATCCATAGTATGGAATACTATACAGCAATGACAAGGAACAAAACACCGCTACAAATAACAACACACAAATTCCACAAACATAATATTGAGAGAAATAAGCCAGATTTAAAAAAAAATACACACAGTACAATTCCAGTTATACAAACATAACAAACAGCCAAAATTAATTTGTGATGTTAGTAACAAGGGGAATGTTACTTTTAGGGAGAAGGGCGATGGCTTGATGGGGTTTGAGGGGAATCCAGGAGGCTGCTGGTGTTTGGTAGCTGAAATGATGATTACATGAGTAGGTCTGTTTTGTCATAAGCTATTGACAAATTGCTGTGCCAGACTTCCATCTCTGTCACAGAAAACCTTAGAAAACCAATTTACAGGAGGAAGGCTTGTTTCAGCTCGTTTGCTGAGAGGTTTTAGACTGTGGTCACCAGGCCCTGTTGCTTTCGGCCTGACGTGGCACAACCCATTGTGGCAAAGAATGTGTGGCAGAGGAGCTGCTCACCTCATGACTCCAGAAGTCAAAGAAAGAGAAGAAGGATGGGGGTTACAATGGCGTCTTAAGGGCCACCCCTGGGGTAGTTAGCTGAGGGGCCGATTTGAGTAGGAAATGCCCAGCTGATTGACTTAGCACAGTTCTGGGCATGACTGAAGGAATTTACTGAAGATGAAAGAAGCACCTTGGTATGAGTGGCCCAATCATAGTGTGCAGTTTGTATTTTCTAAGTCTGGTTTTTAAATTTAATTTTTCTAGTAATTTATGTTGTCTTTTAAAAAAATCAGCCTGTGATGATTAAGAGACAAAAAACGGGTCCTTCATTACAGATAGTTTAAGAGGCACTCTGCTAAAGGGTGTACTTCTGGAAGGATGATCCAAGATGCACAAAAGAATAGAAAGGAAAGAAAATGATAAATATTTGGATAAATAAAACCAACCTTGGCTGCATGAACATTAATAATAATGTCTTGTTGAGATTTTTAAAACAGTATTTTATTAAGAACCCTTGTACACTAATGGGGTAGATGTGGGGGGAACACGGTTCAAATGTTGTTGTTTTTTTTTTTTTTTTGCTTGGTTTTGTCCCCCCTGTTGCTCTAGGACAATACAAGTATTGATTAGCTTTGGGGCTTCAAAATTTTAATTTCACATGTTGTAACTTCTGAAGTAATTACTAAAATAAGAAAGAGAATAACTGCTACAGCAATGGAGGACAAAAAATGTTGAAAACTAATCAGCTAAAAAAAAAAAGAGTTTGATTAAGCAACATGCACATAACCATGAGTCCAACAGGACATGTGTGTAAAGTCAGGTTCCTTAGAGAGACATGAAGGCAGAGAGCAGCTGAGAAGACCACCCAGACTCCATTTCTTTTTGTTCCTTAGAAAGACAGCTTGAGAATCAAAGTCTGCAAGGACACCGTCTGTAAGATTTGATATCTTTATGAGGAACTTGGAAGGAGGCAGGTGATACCATAATAAGACTCTGCCATGATAGGAACTCACTGGTCAAGAAAATGGCCTTATTAAAAGGCAGGGGGCTCTGGATCTCAGCTGAGTGTCTTTGCCAGAGGCTTTAGGCCCTTCTAATGAGCTAGGATCTTCCAAATGAGCATCTTGTTGAGCTACAGAAAGTGAAGGTGGAAATAAGTACCGCTTTTTTTTTTTTTGAAGGAGAGAAAAAGAAACCTAGAACAGGCAGAACAAATACATATGATCAAATGGGATCATACTCTTTTTGTTAAACCCAACTTTGTTGATCGTTATATTAAGTGTAAATGAACAAAATCTCTGTCTGAAACACAAAATTGCTGAGCTTCACTTTTAAAAAGTCACACAAAAGTCAAGCACAATTGCATACAGTTATACTCTCAGTTATTCAGGAGGATGAGGCAGGAAGATCCCAAGCTTGAAGTAAGCTTAAGCAATTAGTAAGACTCTATCTCAAAATACAAATTTTAAAAGGGCTAGGGCTATTGCTCTGCACAAGAGAATTTGTCTAGCATGTGGAAAGCTCTGAGTTCCACTCCTAGTGCCGCCAAAAAAAAAAAAAGCATAAATGTACCGAAAAATTAATGTAAAGGGACAAAAAATTAGGCTGTATGTAAATATGAACAAAAAAGTTAAAATAGCTACACATATGTGTAATATCCACACATATATCCATCTCTATATCCATATATGTATATGTGTGTATAACTCTATACCACTCTTGTGTCTTCTGTCTCGTTTTATGTATACGTAGCACAGTGTATTACTGACATGTTGTGGTAAGGCTGGTGTAAACCAACTACAGCCTGCCAGTCATATAAAAGCAGAGCACATAACACTTGATAATACACGACTCTCACTGGCTCATCTATTCACTCTACTGTATTAAAAGCTTTATTGTGGAAGTACAGTATATGCCTCCTTATACGCAAGATGCTTACTGTAAAACACTATGCTGTGTTGCAGGGCCAGCAGCCTCATACGTCTCACGCTTACCTCTTCTCTTGATCGCATCATTCTCGCTCCTCATACTTGATTTAATCTCATGTTGTTTTTGTTCATATCGGCCCTGAGAGCAATATATATTTGTTTTGTTTTTTCGTTCTGGGGATAAAACCCTCACTCAGGCTTAATGAGTGCTCTATCACTGAGCTATACCCCGCGATGTACTATACCATCCATAGCCATATACAGCATATATAAATGTGAATACACGCACATGCGCACACTATATAACCCGGGGTATAGTAGGCTATGGCATACGCACGGTAGGTTTGTGTACCTATATTCTATTACAGTCACATAATGATGAAACTGCCTAACAATGTATTTCTCAGAGCATATTCCCATCAATAAGTGATGCATGATTTGTGTCTTTACCATGAGACAAATAGACACTATTTTCAAAAATGTTATTAGAGACAAAGAGGCCTCTTCATAATGATGAATTTATCAGGAATCTGTGTGAGAATTCTAAATGGCCTTAAAATATGTAAACTAAAAATCGACAAAACTTCAATAAAAACAACTTCACATCAAAGTGAGAGATTTTAAATATCCCTTTGGTAGCTGATAGGCTACAGAGACCAAAAAGTCATTAAAGATAAATATTTTAACAACAATTGTTTTCCTTGAGACATAACAAATGATTCTTCTGGCTTAGCCATCCAGGCATCTGGGACTAGAGGTGTGCCACCATGCCTGGCTCAACCGGAAGTTTCTAAATGCCCCAGTGGACATATATAGAACACAGAATGCAGAATGTGTCTTCTTTCCACACACAGAGAGAACAGTTACAGAAACTGATCAAAAGCTGGGGCATAAAGCAAAACCTCCATAAATCTTAAATTAACATTCTATCATGCAATGAATAGTCCCATATTTTGGAGAATTCAGAAATACAATTCTAAGAAGGAATCGTAGCACAAAATATCATCTTGAACAAAAAGATAATGAAATTGATATCTCAAATATGTGAGATGCCATGAAAGAAGTTATTGGAGAAAAGGGTATAATTTTACATACTGTATTGAAAAAGAAGAAAGACTGAAAATGAATGAGCTAATCATCCACCTTGAGAAGTTATAAAAAAAAAAAAAGCCTAGCCAAATAAAACTAAAGAAAGCAGAAGGAAAATAATAAATAACAATGAATACATTACAAGTATCAACTAAAATAAGTCAACTAAAAAGTTGTATTTGTGAAAATGCTGGCAAAATTGTCAAATTTCTGGTGCAAAGGAGAAAAAAAGAGAAAGTGAGCATAAATCACCACTATCTGGGATAAAAAAGAGAACATTATAGACTTGAGATAACAAAAAGGAAACCAGAAGATATTACTTTAAAACTTCATGTCCATAAATTCGAATTAGGATGAAATACACAAACTCCTACAAGAATCATGATATGTGCATACAATGGAGTGTTTTACTACAGTAACACGAAAAATTAGAATGGATGAATCTTAAAAGCATAATATTGAGAACAAAGAGGAAGTCAAACCAAAACTCATATAAGGATTGAGCCAATGGAGGGAAATCATAGTAAAGATCAAGGAAGGAGTTATCCCCAAGGGCAGAGTGGTGGCTTCTCTGGCAGTGGGGCCCTCATGGGGAGGAGCACGCTGGACCCCAGGCTGCTGCCGACATTCTCTGTTCTAGATCTAGGTGGGGTTACATAGGTGCTCATTTTAAAACTGCTTCTAATTGGGGGGTTTATGTGAAGCAAATACTTTTCTACTGGATATAAATGTGGTCATCATGTCACCATTATCTTGTCTACCAAGTTTCCTATTTAACTTTTTAAATTTCCACTATGCTATAAGCTCTACCTCAGAACATTTGACAGTTTGAGGCTTGTTTCTATATGCATTGGTCAGATATTAAGTATCAATTGAACAGGAGAAAGGTATTGGGTTAATCATGAAGGAAATTGAAAAAGAAAATGTAAGTTAATCTAAAATGAAGTTTTGAATTAGAATTATGCTGTGTTGTTGATATATATCCTTTTGGTCTGAATTAAAGGATGGGCTTTTATTTTGTGGCATATAATAGTGTTTGGGGGTTGTTATTTTTCCTTTTGAAGTTGAGACATTGATCACACAATTTGTAAATGGATTTTTAAAATCTTGTGAAGTCAAGATTACAGTAAGTCTCCTGGTAAACACAGAAAGAAAGATGAAATGAGGAAAAGAAGGTCTAGTCCTAGTTTTAAGTCTGATGTTTTGGGGGAAAGCTGGGTAGTTGGGGTGGCAACCCTCCGAGCAGTCATACTGGGGGTCTGAAGTCATATCTTTTGGAAACAGTTCTGGAATTTGTGGTGGAATAAGGTACTTAATGGGAAACAGACTTACCTCCTGTTGCTCCCCACAGCACAGGGATATTCATATAAGAATAATTGGCAGTACAGTATTTATTATTTGGTTTATAACAATTTTCTTGCAGTGATTTGGGTTGATATTTTAAAAATTGCCTCTTTCTCCTTGTGAAATTATGATAGTATGATTTGAAAAGACGTCAACTGAATTTGGGGCAGTCTTCAAACACAACTGGAGTCAAATGCTGAGTAGATGGGTTGACAAATGAGGACACTGTTACCAGTTTAATCCCCATATGGGCCAATTAGTCTCACATAGAGAAGAACTCTGTTCCAAAGCCACAGATTGCACCATTAACCCCAGTCAGTAGTCTCCAAATTGAGTGTCATTGATCACAAGAGGCCCAGGTATGAGTGTCGATACAGCGCAAACCCATCATCACCTGGGAGAGCAGAGCCATCCAGTGATCCCACACATCCTTCACCTCAGGCGCGGCAGAGAATGTGACAACAGATTAGGGAAATGGAAGGTTCCTCTGGCCCCTCTCACTTCCTGCGCCCCACCATCTTGTTAGAATAGGTGAAAAGCTACCATTGCATAGCTTCCATTTTTGTATGATATCCGCATGCTTTGAAGCAAACTGATAAAATTCTTATTGATATGCAGTATGATGGGTAAGCAACAAATGATATATGGACTCATTTAATACATACTTAATGGCACCCAAAAATGTCTAACATTGACCCAAACAGATGAGAAAAGCCAAGTCCACGTTTTTTAGATCTTGAAACCTCATTACATCCTGTTAATAAAAATTAGTATCTGAAGTAGAATTATGTCAAATGCAAAATTGGTAAAAGGTGACACCTGAAGCATTCAACCGGCCTAAGATACAAATTTTTCTTCATTTTGTTTACTCTCAAAACAAACCAAATCTTTTTGCTATAGAAAAACTTTTTGCTATAATAACTTTTTGCTACAGAAAAACTTCAGAGCCACCCTTAGGTTGGGACTAAACCTGAAAAATTATTTCAAAGGGTAATTTGGGGTAGAATGAGGTCAAATTAAAGTAATTTAAAAATAGGCATTAATAAAAATACTCTCATCCTTACAGTCATTTCTGCAAACCTATAATAGGTGTTTTGATATGAGGATTCATTTAGCATACTTATCTTTTAGTAATAAAATATAATTAAGTTAATGGTAAAACTGATTTCAGCAAAATGCTGGTGCAGTTCTTTGTAACAGAGCCAACACTCTTGGTTCTTTATGAATCTTCTGAATTAAGCAAAAAAATTTGGAGAATAAAGGAACAATGATTTAAATCTAATGACTGGGAGCTTGGGTAGATGCCATTTTTGATCCACTCCTTCCCCGGCAGGAATTGCTTTGCATATAGGACTAGAGTTCATGGGCATTTTCTAGACATCGGAACTATTACCTTTTTCTTTAATTTACACTCCACATCATGTTTATTTTTCGCATTCTTTATTTTTCACATTCTTTACTTGCCATTTCTCACCCTAAGGAGCCACTCAGGTAGTGTTTTTCTTCTCTCCTCACAGTTGAGAAATACAATACAAAACTGACATCGGAGAAGAAAATATCGGCTTTGCATTAGTAAAAGCTAGATTGGAGAATGTTCGTGTGAGCCTGCAGACAAGTGCACTTGCTAACACTCCACCCTAGAACCAGGAAACACAGGCCACTCCTGAGGGACAGGCCTCTTTTGGCATAAGAGAGCGGAGCCCTCGGCCCAACTTGCCCTCCAAACAGTGTGTACTCCAGAATGGGCCGAGTGCCCAGTTGTTTCCCCAGCAAGGTCCCCCATCAGATCCTGTTGGAATGAGGGAGTAAGGAACCGGGCAGGGCAGGAGTCTAACATGAATCCACATGGAAACAAGAAGAGAGGAAAAAAGGAGGAGGCGCCCACCACAGAGAGCTGTTGGTCCCTTGACCTGACATGCTGATGTTCCTTCCTACAGCACTACTGTGCTTCCAAGGAACCAGTGCACCCGTGTGGTGTTCTTTGTGTTTTCTGAAGGTGGATTCTCAGTGAGACAGACTCTGTGATGGAGACTGACCTGCGGGATATTGGTGGGAAGTGAGGCCGGGATAAATCCCTGTAGGGGAGTGCAGGAGGAAGACTAGGGCAGATGGAAAAGCATGGTGCAATCACAGCAAAGGCCTTACTTTATCTTCTGGGGTGTGGAGGCCAGAAGAGAGGTCGGCAGTGTAGGAGGGACGGGGAGATGCAGCTATAGAATCACCCTGAACACAGGCAAGAGGTTTGGACCTTGCACCCCTAGACTGTAGTCACCGGAAAGGGGGTGCAATCTGAGGTAGAGTGTCCTCTGCTCTCGAGGCAGAGGACAGTTCCTGGAAAGACAACATAATCAAGAGGTATCAGTGATCATGGTTCCCAGCAGATAGGGGAAGATCCACCTCAATTCTGAAAGCATGAGGTTGCAGATCTGGACAGTGGCTGTAGCATCCCCTAGTATGTTGAAGGAACTCAAAAACAAAGCATGTATCATCTTATGTTCAAGGAACTCAAACATAAGACATCATGGTTCTGTCTTCATCCTGAGTACATCCAATAAGCATTGTCATTTGGCGTTACTCCTTCATGCCATGAAGCTTGCTCACCATTAAGTTTCTCACTCTGTCTACTAAATGCTTTCTCCCTATGCTGGGCTCTAGGGTATGATTACATCTCAACGAAGCCATCAGAAGTTGGAAAAAATCTCTTTACGTTGAAAGTGCATTTAACAAGCCTACCCTACTGAACATCCACACTCAGCAACACAGAACACTGTGGATGTCAGTTGTTTGCCTGCATGATTGCATGGCAGACTCGGAGCTGTGGTTTGCTACTGCTGCCCAGGGTTGCAAGAGAATATTATACCAAACATCGCTTCTCTGGGAAAAGATCATGCCATCATCAAGTGGAGAAAAATCGCAAGTCAGGGACTGTCTGTAGTGTCCTTCTGCATGGAATGGGAAACAGAACTTGACTCCTAGTAGGTTTCGATAAATATCAGTTCCTCTCCTTATCTCTCCATTATCCCCGCTTCCTCAATTTGCCATTTTCCCATTAACTCAGTTCAATGAAGATTTCGCCTGCATTACTCCACAAAATTGCTTCAACCCAGAAACCAATATTTTGCTATTTACTTGTAAAATTCAGTAGACATTTATTGGATTTGATCTTTTATGTAAACTCTCTGTAGCATTCACACTACCAAACACTGCCTTCCTTTTAAAACTCTTCCCTATGTTGGTTTTCATAATTCCTTACCTATTTCTCACCTTACCTATTACAGCTACTTTTTTTTCTCTATTTCCTTCTGCCCTTCAGTATAAGTTGCTTCCCAAGGCTCAGTTCTTACATCACAATGCTGCTTTGTGCCACTTACTCCAGTCTCTAAAGCAGACCTCTATCTTCAGATGAAGTCCTGTATCAGAATTCCATATTTCTGTATCCTCAAATGCCTCTGCTGTTAAATCAGTTGATTCCAGTAGAATGTTTCTAATACTTGGCATAGTCGGAGTACTCTATTATGTCAACCACTGTGTTAATTACCGTGTTAAGCAGCTTTCCATCAATAAAACAAATACCTGAGACAATCAATTTATAAAGAACAAAGATTTATTTTGGCTCAGTTTTAGAGGTCCTGGTCCCTGATTTGCTGGCCCTGATGGTTTGGGTGAGGCAGCATATCATGGTGGGCCTACAACAACAGCACAGCCAAACCATTTGCCTCATGGTCAAGAAGACAATGAGGACAGGGCTGCAGTCTATAGTCCTCACTGAGTACCTGCCCATGGTGACCTAAGGACATCCGCCTAGACCCTGCCTCTTAAAAATTCCACTACCTCTCAATAGCCCCAGAGGCTGAGGAAAACGTCTTTAACACTTGGACCTTTTCGGGAATTGTAACATACAAACTATAGCAATTAGTTTGCCTACCTAGAAATCCAATGGGCATACTTCCATTGTAACAAAATGGCTCATCTTCTTCAATTTGGTCAAAATGGGTCACCTATTTTCTCTTCACAATCCTGCCTGTTGAGAACCCTCTTCTCCAACATAAGCAATAACAACCATAGTGTGTGTATGCAGACACACATGCACACACATTTTCTTCTGTGCTGGAAAGGGAGAATTCTGAGCATCATTATCTTTCATTCCTTCTTTTCACCACCCCTCTGCCCTTCAAATGATCACTCAGTCCTCCATTATACTTTATTCTGCACTCTTCCTTTTCCCCCTCTCTACTGTTTCTGCATTCATGTAGAATCTTCTTCCCTCTCAAGATTATTGTTCAAATTCATCTCAAATGTCTGTACATCACTGAAATCTTCCCTGTAACCATTTTCTTGGAGTCCTCGACATTATTCTGTCTTGCCTTGTCTAGTGCTTGACCTCTGACTTCTGATCTCATTTTAACACTCATCCAAAATGTCATCCATATTGTTTCCATATCCCTGTTTCCATATCCCTTTATCCAACACTCACTTGTATTATAGTTTCTTATCTATGCTGGTCTTCCATGTTGGTAGAACGTCTTGAATAGACTCCATACTATACTCATATCTGCTCTCAACCTTTGTCTGTGTAGGGTGAACACATGTTTATGGAATTAAATTGGAGTGAATATCAACATGTGAACTATAGGATCTGAGGCTTAAAAAACTTTGTCAGGGAAGACAAGGGGCTTGAGCAAATATATAAGTTTTTGAAATTCTAGCCTGACATTTGAGCAAAGGATGTTATGATAATTAAGATGCAAATGCTTTAAGACTAAAAAAAGGTGGGAGACTTTGCCTGTTTCTTCACTCTTTCTTAATTGTCCCTTGTGGATTATCTAAAGATGCTTATGCTTGTATATTAGAGTTGTAGATGTCACGTAACTCGAGGACTTTCTTAGATATTTGGAAGAGGAAAACAGCTATGAGGAAGTAACTTTTCAGAGGAGATGAGGAGTAAAAGGGTCCTAATGTAGGCCAGCATGACATTTGTTTATTATACTTTTATTCTCTGAATCTTGTATACTCAAAGTCCACGAAGTACTCCAGGTGGAATAAGAAAAAGTGTGGCAGTTTAAACACCAAAATCCAAGAATTTTTTGAATTTCCAACATCTTAGTACAACCAAGAAAAGTGTAATGGCTAATCTTGATTGTTGACTTGATTTGACTAGGAGGCAGTTAGAGAAGTGATTGGATTGTGAGGGTGCCAAACTCTTAATAGGTTTATCAATGGGATTGACCCATTGATGGGTTCATAGATGAATGGCTGTTTGGAGGTGGGGACTAGCTGGAGGAAATAGAGGGCATGCTTTTGAAGGTATGTCTTTTTCCTTTTTGGAGTCATTCTATCTCACTGCTTCCGGCTGTCATGAGGCAGCATGGAGCTTTTCTCTACCATGCCCTTCCACTATGATGTTCCTGCCCTGGAGCTAGTTGACCAAGGAATGAAACCTCTGGGACCGTGAACCAAAATAAATCTTTTCTTCTTTAAGTTATGTATGTGAGGTATTTTGTCCCAGAAATGAAAAAGTGACTAACACAGATGGCAAATCCTCTTTGGAAATCAAGCTGGTCTTACACTGTTTTAAAAGGAATTCATCTGCTATGATTCATGCCTGTTTTGCTTCTCAACATAACCTTTGTCCAGGTGACCAGCTCTCCTACAAATTGTACTGCTGTATTTTCGTTCTTAATTTTGTAGATTCTATATCATAGGATTTCATAGATAAACTTTCATTGTGTTCAATTTTAAATTTTTAAAGAAAAAACATTTGAGATATTCATCAGGGGCAGGAGTCTGTAAAATATTTAATAATATTAATGTAGGTAATAACGTATGAAAATGGCAAATTTGTTAGCACATATTTGCCAAACGTAAATACAAACAAATGTAGAGAAGATACTATTTTAATTAACTTTGTGCCTTGAACACCTGTTAATCTAAATATATTTTATCCGGTAATAGCTGATAATTTTTTTATACATGTGAGCACACGTCCAAATAAGAAACAGGGAAAACACTTATGCCACAGAGAGAAAAATGCTTTTTACTAGGAATTTAAAGTTGACATTTCAAATGAGATCCCAAAGTTTTATTAAAAAATTATGAAATCTCTAGGCAGGACACTTTTATGAAGAAAATAGTTTAAAACCTAGTCTGGGACTCAAACACTCGCATCTACTGCAAGGTACAAAATAGTAGCGAAAATTTAAGGGAGATTTGTGAAGGGGACTATGAGAAAGCTGTGCTTACCACCCTTGGAGGGGAGGAGGTAGAAGATACTTCTTCATTTTAAAACAGGTTTCCATGGGCTTCTGTCACATGATGGACAGCTTGAAATTCATTCCCTCCGATGGGAGGATTCTGTGGAAGGAAGTCTGATTTCTATTCAGGAAACTGGGAAACAGGCTGCCCAATCACTTCTGTGCAGAACTAAGAAGGAGAGAATGGCCTGTGGGGCAAAGGTTGTTTGTTTCCTGTGGCCCAGTTCCCTGGGAGAGAAAGAACTGGCCTAGAGCCATCTTGAATGCACCTAGGACCTTCTGCCAGGGGGCATGATGTGGGTGAGGGGGAGGTGAGAGGATTCTAGGAGACAGAGGAGACAGGAGCCAGGAGGTTTCAGGAGTAGCAGGCTTAATAAAAGGGGCATCACCCACGTCATAGAGATTGAAGGTAGAGAAGCCAGGAGCAACGCTAAAGAACCCCTGGACAGCCAGCCTTAAGCACACACTAGCAGCTTCAGGGATCTGTGATGCACGAGGTCCTGCCCTTGGTTTAATGCTCTGTTGTCACCAACTTGAACATCTTAATTCTTCTCCAACAAGGAAGCTGGCATTTATGTTTTGCACCAGCTCCTGCACAATGTGTAGCTGGTCCTGCATGCCAGGCTGAGCTAGGGCCAAACTGTCTAACAGTGGTACTGGCTGGATAAGAACTGTTTCGCCCTTTATCCAGACACTGACTTGTAGGGTGGAGGAGGAAAGCAAGATGGAGAAATAGAGAAGGGGAGCCGGCCTGCTCTCCCATCTAAGGTTTTCTACCTAGAGGATTGAATTCTAAAGCAAATTTTGATTAAAATGTCATTACTGAGCCCAGATAGTGTTTGTAATTTAAGTGGCTATAGTTTTGTCTGAAGGCCAACAGAAAAATTCTGAGACTGGATTTTCTCCTACCAAAAAAAAAAAAAAAAGCAAACTGGTATTATTTGATGAAAGACTCAGCACAGAATCAACAACTGAAAGACTTCATAGTGGATTTAAAATAAAGCCAGATGTAAAAATAAATAAATAAAATAAAATAAAATAAAATAAAATAAAGCCAGATGTAGATTTGAAACTTTCCAGGTGATTCTGTGTTTTTATTAGTAGAAGAAACTGTGTTCTTAAATAGATGGAGAAACTTTCTGGAACAGGACTGTATGTACATAAGATAACTGAAGAAAGAGTTTAGGTAATTACCCAGCTGAAGGTTGGAAATTTACTGTTATTATTTCACTGCTATCTGTTGTATCGGAAAGTTCAGTCCCCCCAGAGCAGACTCTGAAACAACTAAAAATGCACACAACCTCAGGAAGATGAAATTATATACTAAAATGAGGCTCTGGGATTACAATATGTAGGTATTAGTTTTATTGCACACCATGATTCTGCTGCACAGCTGGGAATAATAATGATGTGTGCTTGTTGCTTTGGAATTAGAACATGAATTCTAGTTTGAAGCTCCATAAGCAGTTATTTAATTGTGGTAACTTTTTGTGACCCAAGTGTCCTGACATATACAATATAATACATACAGATTGCTTAAGTGGCTAAAGATTTAACTGTCTGACAGAATATGAATAAAAAAAATTTTCATTCATATTCTAGCTATGTAGCAGGAAAAGAAAAAACTGACAACGAGGTAAGAGGGAGGTTTCCACAGTGCTTTAAGTATTCCAGTTTCACATGGCACTAGATTAGGGACATATCTGGTCCTCTGGAAGGCTGGTATGTTCGGAAATAGGCACTTGGCCTGTGGTGTAAAGAAAGACATCCATGTGAAAGAGAAAAAGACAGTTGGCACTGATAGCTATTGCAGGGGACTTTGTTTTAGTCAATTTGTGCTGCTAAAACACCCACACGCTTGCTGGCTTTTCAACTAGAGTTTACTTCTCAAAGTCCTGGATGCTAGAAGTCCAGGGTCAAGTCCTCTGCTTATTCAGTGTCTGAAGACTTGCCTCCTGGTTTGCACACAGTCATCTTGTTGTACACGCCCATGGTGGAGAGGAGAGAGAGGGGATCCAAGTTCTTGCGTCTTTTCTTTTTAGGGCACTAATCCCATTTCCGAGGGCTCTGCCCTTATGATCCAGGCACTTCTCAAAGACTCCACTTCTAGTACCCTCACACTGGAGGGTGGGATTTTCCACATTTGAACGTTGGGGGAACGCAAACATTCAGTCTATAGTGTATTACTTAGACCTCTATTTAAATTATGCCTTTTTGGAAATTTCTCAGTTTATCATCTATTCACTAATTACAGGTGAAGAAGTAACATGGTGATTTCAGAAAACAGTTGTGGCAGAGCCTGCCTTGATGTTCCTCAAATCTTTTTCCTTTTCTTCCTGAGCCAGAATCTATTTTGTGGCCTGCCTTGTAGTTAGATAGCTTGAGAGTTCTCACTAGGGACATGCAGGTAGAAGCGATGTTCCTGAAACCCTCCTTGAACCATTCTCCATGCTAGTCCCCTTTCTGCCCACTTGATGTTGACTACATGTTGAACACGTCAGAACTTCAAAATGGAAGGAACTTGGGCCTAAAAATTACCACCACAGACAGTTAATAACTGTCTGCTATGCAGGACTTTAGAAGGATGAGAAATATACTTTTATTGGTTTGTGATCATATAGATTTTGTATTTGTCTCTTATAGCAGCTTTACTATAGAAATCTATGACAGTATCATAGAAGAAAAAATAAGCAGAAGTAAAAGTTTAAAATTTTTCAAACACATGAAGCCCATTCTAGTTTGTAAAATACCGAGTTTTAGGGTTTAATCCATCTATGATAAAATACAGTGTGATGAGACCAGGAGAAATATTTGGGAGACAGTTTAGCTCATAAAACAAATTTAGTCTCATCAATATGTTGATATTACAATTGGAAATAAAATTTCATTGATAAGAGCTCTCTAGTAATTCAGAATACCACACCTCTTCTTGGAGTAAAATATTTTAAAAAGCTTGACACTCTTTAGTGCTGTTGTCTTGAGACTATTTTCTTAAAAATAAAATTGGGTTGTACTACAACAGAATAAAAATCTGACTCATTTCAGAATAAATTGGGTTGTACTACAACAGAATAAAAATCTGACTCACTCAGCAGGGAACCTACAACCAAATCATTTTGCCAATAGCGATTGTTAGCAGTCTGATAATTATGGGAAGAAATTAGGTATATATGTAGATAAACAGAATTATGAATAGTCTATGCTTTTTGTTTATTTTTGAGACATTGGGGATTGGACCCTGGGCCTTCTTCCTGAGCTACATCTCCAACTCTTTTTTATTATTTTATTCTGAGACAAGGTCTCACTAGCTCCTTACATTGCCCAGGCTGTGCTAGAACATGTACTTTTCCTATCTTGGCCTTCCAGAGTACTGGAATTACAGCTATGCACCACCATGCCTTCAGTCTGTTTATTAATCGGCTAATTGCCTGTTGGGAAATATGGGAAAAGGGGGAAGGCAGCATTGGAGGACTTTAAAATGGGTTGTATACCTTTATTTTTACATCTCCAACCCAATGTGTACGCTCAAATGGCAAATTTTGTCTAGATTGTTCAGGCAAAACAAGTTTCACACATAAATGGAAAAAATAATGAAAATAAAAGGCACCTTTTCGGTCTTACTCCTGTCCATAATCCCAACAGATGTACATTTTATAAACGATGTGGTCATACATGTACAAATAAAACTCGCTATATAAATATGAGGGAATAGAGTTTGAAAGAAGGGACCTGGGAGAAGCAGAGAAGGAGGTGCATGTCAGGAGAAACTCTTCTTCAAAAGAAGCCAAAGACATCATGGAGAATCTTGCAATGGGAGAAAACAACAGGTAATTCAACAGGACTAGAGCCACATGGCACATCAATATGCGCACTCGCTGGGTGTGTTCAGGAGAGACAAAACATGGTTTCAGAAAAAATAATCTTCCTTTATAACTTTATGGACTGTGATATATGGTAAAATATGCTGTTTTGGAAAAACAAGTCTCCATTTCACGTATTCTCAGGAGCCATGAACTTCAAAAAAAGAAATGGTATGCATCTTGGTAGTGAATGCGGTAACATCATGGCTTCCCCAAAGTCCATGGAAATATCCCCCACATGGGTGTGATCTCAGAGTGAATTACGAACCCACCGCAACCTGCACGCCACGGGTGGTGAAGCGGCTCCTGGGCAAGGTGTTCTCGCAGAGCGAACGCGTCTCAGGCGCGGTTCTGGGCTTCGGGCGACCCGGAGCCCCTCTCCCCCAGGTGAGGGGTGGGTCGGGCCCGCCCACCCCGGGCTCCAGGTGCGGCGCGCGCTCCGGGCGGTGCCGCGGAGATGCCCGGGAGGCTGCGCGCGCTCCCGCCTGCAGCCCAGGCCGGGGGCGCGCGGTGGGCGCCGCCGGGAGGAAGCCCCTGCCGTCGGGCCTCGGGCGGCCGCTGAGGGCCACGCGCGCGCGGGGAAGCCCGTAACTTCCCGCCCGGGAACGACGGCCCCCGCTCCCGGCTCTGGCTGGCTGGGGGGATGTTCTCGCGAGAGGAGAGGGGCGCGGGGCGCCGCGGGCTCGGGGGGCACGGGGAAGCCTGAGGACACGGGCCCGACAGGGGGGAGCCGCGGCGGCCCGCAGGACCAGGGACGCGGGGAAGCCGCTCCCGCCGTCCGCCCAGAGCCAGCCCCTGACGTCAGGAGTTTTCCTCAAAGTCAACAACAAGCCCCGCGGCGGCGGCGGCGGCGAGCAGCGAGCAGCGAGCAGCAAGCAGCGGGCAGCCGCGGCCCCGAGCGGCAGGGAGGAGGGCGGGAAGGCGGCGGGGTCCCGCGGGCGAGGCGAGGCGCGGCCGCAGCCCCCCGCCCCTGCCGGCGCGCCCGGGGCCCCGAGCCTCCTCCCGCCCCGCCGGCGCGCCCGGCCCCCACCCGAGCGGTGTTCGCTGGTGATGAATTGAATTTGTAGCCGGTATCCGATTCCCATGTAGAGTCTCCGCCTCCTCCTCCGCCTCCCCCCGCCGCCCTCCCCGCTCCCTCCTCCTCCCGCCGCCGCCGCCGCCGCCGCCGCCACCGCCTCCCGCTTCGGCTCCGCGGCCCGGCCCGGCCGGCTCCCTCCCTCCCCGGCAGCCCTTCGTCTGCCCTCCCGCCGGCCGCACCGGGCTCCAGGGGGCCGGAGGCTCTGCGGGGTGGGGGGAGGACAGGAGGGGAGGAGGAGGGAGGGGGACCCCCGAGTCGCCCCCTCTCCTCCCCCCGCCCCCCCAGCTCCATCCTCCGCCGCCGCCCGAGCAGCTGCGGGGCCGCCGCCGCCTTTGCAGGTAACGGCCGCCGCCCCCGCTCCCACCCCCTCCCCGCCCGTCCGCTCCGCTCCCCCCGGGCCCCCGGCCCGGTCCCCCGCCCGGCTTCCCTCAGACGGCGGGTGGCGGCGGGTGGGGCGAGGCGGGGGCGCTGGGTTGTCACCGCGCCGGGGGCGTGGGCGGGGGCCGGGTGGCAGGAGGCTTCGGCTGCGGGTGTGGGTGTGGGTGGGAGGCCGGGGGATGCCCGGCGCGGAGGACACCGGCACCCCCTCACTTTCCGGGGGAAGCTGGGGGGCGGCGCGCGCGCGGGCAGGGGGAGGGGTGTCCCCGGCCTAGCGGTGCCGCGGGTGTCTGGGCTGCCCCGGCCCGGCGCCTCCTGGCTCTGCGGAGCCCGCGCCTCCAACCCCCGGCCATTCCTTCCGGGGCGCGCGGCCTGGGGAGGGGGCGCCGGCTGGCCGGGCCGGGGGCGGCGGCGAGGTTACATAACGCGCGTGGCGCCGGGGTCGGTGTTTGAGGGGGGAGGGGCCGTCTGCTGCGTGCCGGGCTGCTAGGCTGTCTGCGCGCGGGTGGGGTGCGGCGAGGATGCACCGGCGTCCCCGGGGTCTCCTTCCTCCCCACCCCACCCCGCCGCGGCGCTCGGGAGGAGACGGCGCGGCGGGGTGGGGGTGTGCGTGTGGGAGGTGGGTAACGCGCTTGTCTGTGTTTTTAATAGTAGTGGGGTTTTGATCCGCTTGGGAGTTGTGTGCTAAGAATGGAAATGTGCGGAAGATGCTGGGTTTGGCTGATCCGCGGATGCTGTCGTTGCTGGCGGCGGCGGCTCCGGCTGCAAGTAAACAAACCAGCCTCTTCCTTGTCCACCTCCTCCTCCTGCGCAGCGGTCTGCATCAGCCATGATGCTGGTGGGGGCCCTTCGGAGCCCAAAGTTGGGGCCTCGTTGAGGCTAGTGGCTGAGATAACCGCGACGCCCAAGCGGGGGGTCATCCCTTGTTTGGGATTTCCCGGGAATCTAGTTAGGTTAGAGATACCGAATCTCTTTGGTGCCAGTTTTTGCTAGGATCCGTATTTATTGTTTATCTTTTGAAAGCAGAGGAAATGCTTATCCATAAGTCAAAGCTAGAATGCTTACATTTCGCCATCAAAATAATGTTATGAAAATAAAACTCATTTCGCTTGTATAGTATTTTGGTTGAAAACCCAATGTTTGCTAATTGGTAGTTTCCAAACAGAAATTCAATATTGAAACCTATGGGGTTTTATTAATTTCTAGTACCAATAAAATGTTAACACTTTGTACTGTATTTATTTCATCTTGAGGCCAAAGGATAAAATAATGTGTCAAATCATCAGTGTAGACATGTACTCCATATTTGGTGAGAAGTGGTCATATTACGGCTTTTTAGAACTATAAATCACTAGACTACCACCGCGTCTTGGTTTTGGTAGAAACTCATTCGTTGTATTAGGTTGTGTAGTCAGTCACTTAAGAAAAAGTTGGAAGAGGCAAAGATGGATTAGTCCAATAAAGACGGTTTTGGAAAGGAAGATTAGTCTTTAGAATTTGAGTGTCATTTGCAAAATATGTATAAATGAGTACAAATATCTCAGGAGGTGGTTGTCTGAAATGTGTAAATATTTTATTGATGTATCTTTTAATTTTAAAGTGAAGGAGAACATACGAATAAGACAACATTGGCGTTTAGATCAAAGTAGGTAGGATTTTAGTTTTCAATTGTTTGTACTATGTTTGCAGTACGTTTTTTACAGAATTTTAAATTATGTAGTCAAAAATTTTTTTATAAAACTGTGATTCCATTGCATTTTGTCTCCAAGGCTTAGCTTTCTGTAATGATTAGTGAATTTTTTCCTAACTGAAAATTAATTTTTAGTTTAGTAATCTTGCCTCTGATTGTTAGTATAAAGTTGTGTTTGTCCAAGTAAAGGTTCTGCTTTGGACTGTATTTAATTTTATAGCTATAAAATGTTTTTAAGATAAGGCTTAATTCATGTAGCAAATATTAGAGTGAACTATGTGTTAGAGGGTGTTACTTTGGTATAAACGTTTAACATTTACATTTCATTCAGAAGATCACTATCACTAGAAAGTGAATAGGCTTCAGAATCACTGTAAACTTAAGTGTTGGTTAAACTTATGGGACAAATGTACCTAGTTTAGAGACTTGTGCAAAGTAGGAAGTTGGGATTTTTTAAAACTCTAGCTTTTGATTTAAACATATGGAAATTTCCAACTATTTGGGCTTCTTTAAAACGAAGAACCTGTTTTATAAATTGCTTTTGTGGAAGTTTAACTTTTACTTAAAGTTTGCATATTTTTATGAAAAGGTGGCTAGCTGCTCTTTCCTTTGTTGTTATTGCATTTAGATCAAGATTTTGTCTTTGGGTTGATGAGGCAGTTAATGTTAACAGTATATTGAATATTTGCCACGATTTGATAAGATCTTGTTTTTATCTGTATGATTAAGTTTGAATCATTAAAAAGTAGAATTTAAAACCATTTTAAAATTAAACAAAATTCAAGAACCAGAAAATCTTTTTCATTTTGTTTTGTCTCATATTTTGACTTGCATTTGTAAATTAATGTAAGTTAATAATGCACATAACTTTTGTGGAAGATTTGTGTTAAAATGTTTAAATAATGAAAAGTTGTTCCTTAGCTCCAGATTTCAGCTTGTGCATTAGAGTTCTAAATCCTGGTTTCAGACAGCATTCACTTTTCTGGAAAGGTAGCCTGACTCATCTGATCTTAACAGATATTTTATTATGGTCTTTTACAAATGAGGGGCTTCCATTCAGTTTCCAGTTAATGCTAACCAATGTATGGTGAACACTTGTCATGTACCAGGCACTGTTACATGTGCTTTCTGTGTATTAATTCATTTAATCTTCACAACAACCCCTACTATACTTTGGAAAATGATTTTCATGTGAGAAACGGCTTACTGAGGCATAAACATTCATCTCGTCTGAATTTTTCTAATTCTAAAACACTTTGTCTTTTAGTATTTTCTCTTATCTGTGCCAAGTCTTAAAAGTTCACAGTCAACAGTGCGTAATTTGGATAATATACTGAATCAAGTTGATATAAAGGTGCTGAGGACTGAATCCAGGGGCACTCTGCTGTTGATCTACATTTCCAGTTCTTTTTATTCTTTTAGGGTGAGGTTTCGTTAAATTGTCCAGATTGGAGCTTAAACTTGTAATCCTCCTGCCTCAGCCACCCTCCTAGGAATTACAGGCATGCTTCACCATGCCCAGCTGTTAAAATTCTTTTTCATTTTAGTTGCTTCAAATGCCAAATTAAATGCTTTAACTGCTTATACATTTTATTATAAAATTGTCTTTAAATAAGATGTATATTTACTTCTTCTGCCATGTAATCTTCAAATAGTAGTCAGTGAATAAGTTAATATATGCTTCTTGACTTAGAGATGCATTTTTCAGTTGTTTTCCTTTTCAGTGTTATACTTATGTTTACATACTAGCTATTGCACATATTCCACATTTCTAAGTGGGTTCATTTTGCTAATATTCTTAGGGGAAAATAAGACTTATTTTCTAGGAGGAAACACAAGGTGTTCAAATGAGAATTCTTCTCATTTCTTGTATGTATTGAGAAAGTAAACCTCTGTTATCTGAGAGGCTGGAGGATGAGGGGCAAGGAAGTAGTATTTGCCAATAATGGAGTTTAGCCCAAATTTTGTCTTAAGTTGAATCACTGCTTGATGTTTTATCTTCTCAACTATATATTAAACTTTTGAGGACAGTAGCTATGTTTAATTGTGATACTGTCACCTGTGATATCATCTATATATGAAGTAGGTACTCAATAGATCTACACTTGAGTCATAAATTTTACCTGTGGAAGAGCTATAAAGCTAGTTATAGTTTATCGAAAGTTACACTTCCTGGCTAAGGAAACTGATGCACAGAGAATTCAAGGTATTGTACATTATATAGCGTCACTCTAGGTGGGGCACAGTTGGGAACAGGAACACAAGTTTCTTGGTCTGTTCAGTGCTCTTTCTTACATACCCTTGTGATGAACTTTCTTACAGGATTCCAGACCTACTTGTTAGCCTTCAGTTTAATCCGGGTAAAGTGTTAAGCTAATTCTTCCATTTAATGAACTATAGGTCAATTGCATTTATGTGTATGTATAGATTGTTTAAAATTTTAAATTGTATTTATGTGTATGTATAGATTTTCTTAAATTAAGGAAGTTGCCACGGCAGATTTGAGAATTTTGTTTGTATATTGAAAATACATGGCCAGCTACTATCAAAGTTCTTTCAGTTGCAGTCCTTAACATGTCCGTCCGTATTACATGTGCCTTCGCATAGGTACGAGCAACGCCTTACAAGAGAAATGGAGAGGCTCATTTATCAACAGCTTGTTCAGTGGTTTAGGTGAAACATAGGAATCTGAGAAGCATTTTCCTAGTTCCTTCAAATTGGAATGTTAAATATATTCCCTAGCATAAGCTGCTTTTATGTTTTTTAGGAATGGACATGTTGGTTGAAATGATGCTCACATGCCCTGAATAGGGAAAAGGGGGAAAATTTTTGTAGACGTATGTTAAAGTTTATAGATTGGTTTTGGTTTTTAAGAATTGGCAGATTGAAAACTCATATTTTGTCTGAAAGCTATAGATTTATTCTGTACTTAAACAGGGTAACAACTCTTGAAAGGACAGAGTACCTTAGGATTATTTGAAGTACTGGACAAGTTGTCTTGAATTTTCTTTCCATTTCAGTTATATTTTCTTTCCCTTAAATACTTTCAGAAATTTGATAGCTCTGTGTATTTATTGTGGCATACATTAGTTTCATCTCTTTGAAAGCAGAAAATCCCACAGTGTTATGTTGCAGATACCCTTGACCATCATTTGTAATTGAAAGTGGCAGCATTCCATTGTATTTGAGCATTAGTTATTAACTTAGTTTGGCTCGCATACATAAGGTATATAAAAAACTTTGGTGCAAAGCAAGTATATTCTACACAGTATTACAGTTTAAGTAAATCTTTAGAGAAACTTACTGAGTTGTATTCTGAATTTAAACTTAGAAATTAACCTATAGGAAGTTACTGATCTATGAATTTTATTCTTATTTGTATGAAGGGAATTGCTGTGTACCTTTTATGTCAAGCTACCTTTAGTCTTCTGATGTGATACTTTATTTTCATTTACTGTAAAAACATTTGCTTTTTTTGACTTTTTGAAGATAATTTGGTGTAACAAATTTAATTATACTAGAGAGTTCATATCTTATTAATTGTCAGTTGCAAATAGTCATTCTTGTTAGTTGTCACTAGCTTGTTATGGTAACTGGGGAAGTAATATAATCGTTATTGTTTGCCAGAGTTTTCTTAGGTTCAAAATTGTGGATGTATTATATACTGCACGAACTACGTTTGAGTCAGGCGAGGCCTTATAAGTGAAAGCGCTTTAATAGTGTTATAGGTTTGGAAAGTATTTTTTATTTTTTTATTTTTTTTTTTTTTTGGAAAATATTTTTTAAAATACTTTGTTTTGCTTGTCTCTCTGTAACGTAGTGTAGCTCTTGTTACAGAATAGTGTGTGTTCATGTGTGGAGGTGGGGGTGGGGGAGGGGAAAGAGACTGGCTATATTTTTTTTGAGTGAATGATATTCTAAAACTTGTTTGAAGAGGTTCAACTGTTGCTTAAAAATTGCATGTTTGGTTGCTATAAATAGGTATCTCAAACATTCTTAATTTTAGGTAGGATTGCTGTTTATTTTGTTTGGAGTTAAAACTTGATGATCTCAGCAAAAATTGTTTAAAAATGCTAAGAAAAAGAGGTAGTTTTAATGTATTGTAGTCTTTGCAATGAAAGGACTGTACAAAACATACTTTGATAAAAAGTAAAGAGTACCTATTATAGCTTTATTTACCCATATGTGCTTCCATGATGTTTAATTTCAGTTTTGTTCTTAAGATGGCATAATAACATTCTTTCTGTTGACTTAAAGTATTTGTTTGCCTAACCTATTCTTTATTATTAACTATCTAAAGCTACATCTTTGTTCCTCGAGTCATCCAGTCATTCATTTATTGTGTATTTGTTGAGCATCTTAAGTGCCAAGGCACTGTCAAATTGCTTTACTAATTTATATTGTGATTGAATAGAATTAAAAGATATGAAATGTTTGTACATTATAAAATGGCATTCAAGTACAATTATTGTTGTCATCAGATTCTTTACTCCTGAAGCTATATTTAATGTAAGTGCTTTGTATAAGTTCTAAATGAAATCTGCCATGAATTTTATGGGAAACTTTTTTTAGGAAAGGGAAAAAATAGATTACTCAGCAGTAAAATATGTAGTGTAATAAACTTAAATTAAAAACCAAATTTTGTCTCTTATAACTCATTGTAGAACACATTTCTACAGAAATTAGGACTGTAGAAGGTGAACCTTGCTATACCCTAGGAAACAGGGCAGAATTCCAGCTCATCTTGCAGACTAGTGTTTTTAGAAATGTAGAAGACTGAGTAGGGGAGTGTAGATGACTTGGGGCAAGAGTATACCACTTAGGAAAATTAAATCGAAGAACATAGTTTTCATCTTATAAGTCAGTAACACTGCTTTTGTGTAAAAAAGAGCACAAAAGCATTTATTTATAACCTCTTTATCATAGTAGTATGTCTATGACATCTTTTAAATTCTGTGCAGAGAAGGTATCATTTTAGCCAGCAGTAATTTTTTAAAGCTGAAAATTATGATTATGGGTAGAATCTGGTAAAAGTTTAAGATGTTAGGATAAAACCATCTCTATTGCTTGAGTTTACTGATCAAGTTTGTAAATTTTCTCTTACTGATTTAACACACAGTTCAGCAGTTTAATGCTAAATATATAAGCGTAAGTACTGATAACTTTTTTATTTAAGAAGCTAGTTTTTAGGACCGTTCCATTGTAAAATGAAATTCATTGATTTGGATGTTACAGAGTATATTGCTTTGAGCTGAAGAGGCAATGCCTCTAGAAAGCCCTGTAAGTCAGGTTGCCTGGTCCTGGTTCTGCTGTACAGTGGCTGTGTGAGCTTGGGCAAGTTACTTCATGTGGCTTGACTTCTTTTTCTTCAACTATAGATAATATAATAAAGACTCTGATAATAAAAATGTCCATTTAAAAATAGGATCAATTTGGAAAATACTTTGGTTTTTCTAGTGTTCTCGATAAAGATATTTTAATGCAAATTATTTTAATAAGTATGAGGTTATTGGATATGTATTTTTTGTCATTGCTAATTATTATTCTCTGATCCCTCTTCCACTTTAATCACCAAGAATAATATGCTGTAAGTTCTCTTTACTCAGATTATAGTTTTATAGTTAGAAACAAAGAACAGCCTTCCTGGATGTGGGCCCTTGCTATGAGTGTACCAAGAGAAGGGCTCTTATGGCGCACTCTTCCCGTGACATCATTTTGCACTTGTGTTCCGTGATATTTAACTTATGCTTCTTTATATAGTGAGTTAACACTTTCAGTTACCTAGCCCTTTTATGCAGCCAGTTGGCTGTATTGTATTGGGTTTCTTAGGGTATTACATCATTCAAATTAAAATGTTTGAATTCTTTTCCTAATTTTTTTGTGGAGGGGGCTGTTTTTAAATGGTGACTGTGTCTTAAATGACCACTTCCTATGGCAGCATTCAGTTTAGGCTTTGCTGGAATAAATTAAGCTGTACATATTTATTTTAGAACATTTAATATGTTAATAATGATGCTTCAAGAGGACATGGTTTATAGAATTTTCCTAAACTTATTTGACCAAAGAATTTTTATTTTTTATTTTTATTTCTTAGAATTCCTGTAATTTTTAGCGTTCTGTAAAATGTACAGTATTTTGGGGAAATAAACCCAGATTCCAATATCCTTTTTTGAGTCTACAACAGCAAACCCTTATGATTATGATGTTGAGTGTTGCGTGGTCCTGGCCTTGCTTGTAGGTGTTATCTTTGGTCCGATGGCACATGAGACAGGGGCGATCTTCTATTTAACCATACAGCCTTGGTCAGGCTATTTAGCCAGACTGTTTAGAGAATGTTTAGTCTTCACTGCTGATTGTAAAATGATTATGCTCTGTACTTAATTTGTATTGGAGAAAGACCTGTAATCTAGTTCAGTACTAGCTAGAGAGTCTACCCTTGAATTTACTGCTATATACTATTTATCAGAACCCAACCTCATGGAATAGTATGGTTATATAGTCTGCCCATATGTTTTTCTGGTTATCTAAAATTTATGTCTTCCAGGAAGACCATGTAATATCTGTCTGCCTGGACCGTGTTTTGGGGAATGTAGAAATACTTTAACTCAGTTTGTGTTAGTATTTTCCTCTTTAGGTTGATAGGAACAATAGAAATAGTCCTGTAAAACTTATTGCCATATATATAAGGATGTTTTTGAGGACTTTAATTATGCTATGAGGTATCTTATGAAGTCCCATGGGACAAATTTCTAATTTCTGTCCTAAGAGGTGCACTGTATTCTTGGGCAACTTTTTTCTTTTTAAAAAATGTTTCTGAGTACTATAAATACTGATTATGTTTGCTTTGTCTTCCTGAAACCTTTTGGAATCTATCTTGTTTGCTTTGTCTTCCTAAAAACTTTGCGGCTCATCTTTCACAAATAATGTAGACTTCTTTTCTGGCTTCCTTTTATCTTAAGGCTGTGTAGTTTGGGAATTAATTCAGGCTCTGCAGTCAGCCTGAACTCAGATCTGGGTACTGTCACCTATTAGCTGTGTTGAAATCTGGCAGTTAGCTTCATCTCTGTGAGCCTCGGTTTCCCCATCTGTGAAGTAGAGTTAATGCTAACCTAACAAGATTGTTGTGAAGATTGCTTGAGAATGATAGATGTAAGCACCAACAACAATTCTTGGCACATTGTGAATACTCAGTTTTTTTCTACTTTCATATTCCTTTGGTTTCACTTTCTCCATGTACCTTTTTAAAGTAAATGATTTTATATTATGTACTTACTGTAATCTACCTAGAATATTTCTTGGAACAAGGCAGTAATAATACATGAATGTTGGTTTCTTGATACATTTTGTTTTACATAAAGTATAACATTTAAAAATATTCACAATTTGCCATAACTGTTGGTGAAATTGCAGAGATTTAAGCCACTTAACTCTCATTCTTTCCCCTCTTCACCTCAAACACGTTATCATTGCACAAATTTTCTGTATTATTTGTATAGGTGTGACAGTGGTTTTCTTGGAACGTATTTTATTGCACCCTCTTAGCTTAAAAGTTTCATTATCATTTGAAATCTGTCACAAGACCAGGAAAGTGCGTTCATTACAGAACTATTTAATAAATAAGCTCTCCAGTTTGAAGAGCTAGACTTTTATGTGAGGTCAGGCCAGTTGAAGACATTTACAAAGAATTAGTTGTTTGTTATTGCTATGTGAGTTGCAAGAATGGAAAAAAAAAGAAATTCTTTCTTCAATACTTCCTTCCAGGCTGAGTCATCACTAGAGAGTGGGAAGGGCAGCAGCAGCAGAGAATCCAAACCCTAAAGCTGATACCACAAAGTACCATTTCTCCAAGTCTGGGGCCCAGAGGGGAGCCATCATGAGCGATGTTACCATTGTGAAAGAAGGTTGGGTTCAGAAGAGGGGTAAGTACCTAACAAAAAGGAAAACAATATGGTTGGTAATCATGCCAGACAATGTGTGGTGTCTTGGAAACTGATCTTTTTCTGATGCTGTAAACCATGACATGCTGTGTCCAGTAAGAGAAATGATATGTTACATGTATGTTAGGATTTTTCTTCTTACTTAGGTAATTCTTTGTAATTCTGATTTTGATCATTTATAATCTACTTATGAAGATAGATTTGACTCTGGTGTGTGGTGTGCACGCATGTTAGTGCTGTATTTTTCTGTGGTGTCCATGAGTTCAACAATCCATAGAGATATCTTTAGAATCATTTAATGCTTAGAAAAGGTGTATTTTTATGCATTTTTAATGACATGTAAATAAAGTAGTCCCTTAAACCAATTTGAATAGAGGCAGAGAACTTAAAGTAGTAAAGCAGGAAGGGTTCATCCACAGAAACGCACGGTCTAAAAAATCACGTAAATTAAGTAAGTAAAGTCCCAAGCCAAATGAGAACAAGAATTTTTGTGTCTGTGTTGTTTAATTTTATATTTTTACTTCTCATTATCTACCTGTAGTATTTCCTGTTTACTCTTACTTTAGATAAATGCATTGTTATTTTTTACTATTAAAGAACTCTTTAATGTAAAGCTTAGTTTATCATCTATGAGTTTACTTGCTTATGTGATCAGTGTGTTTTTTAGAAATCTACAGTTAGACTAGTTCCTAGGCAACCACTGTTTACTCACATGACCAAGTTGAGTAGGATGAGGACTCTTCCCATTCTTAGGAGTTTTTAGTTTCTATATATCTATTTTCTGGTTAAAAGTTACATCTTAAATACTGATCTTCATGTTATTTGGGTATCTATACTTAATACTTATTCTGAAAAGCTGTTGTCAGTAATGAAATGTAGTTACATACTATTGAGCTTTTAAGTCAGCCTTATTGAGTTATAATTTACATAAACAATAAAATTAAGCAATTATAAGTTACACTTTGATAAGTTTTACCAAATGTTTACAGTGCTGTAACAAACTGCAATTGTGGTAAGATTTCCATCACAAGAAAATGTTCCTTTGTGTCCTTTTGCAGTCCAGTCCTTGTTCCTTGACCCTGGCATCTACTAATCTGTTAAGTGTTACTATAATTTTGCTGTCCTAGTATTTCATTGAAATGGAACTATGCAGTTTATGGTCTTTTGTGTGTGATGTCTTTGACATAACACAATGCTTTTAAGATACCATTTTGTGTACATCATTGGTTAGTTCCTTTTTATTGTTAAGTAGTATTCCAAGGTCTGAATATATCACTATTGTTCATCTGTTTAAGAGCTGATGGACATTTGGGCTGTTTCTAGTTTTGGCTGTTAGAAATAAAGCTTCTGTGAACATTTCAATGCATGTCTTTGTATGGTATGTTTCCATTTATCTTGGGCAATAACTTAGGAATGAGATTGCCAGGTCATATGGTAAGTGTCTGTTTAACTTTATAAGAATGTATGTATTTAACTTTATAAAAACTGCTGAACTCTTTTCAGTGTGGGTGACCATTTGTTTTGTTATTCTCATAAATTTGGAAAACATTTCCAGATTTCAGTGCTTTCTGGAAGGGTTTTTTTGTTGTTGTTATTTATTTTTAAATTTGCGTATTATATTTATATTGCTTTTCCTACTTTGTTTTTCTGGGGGATGGCCAATCACTTAAGTATTTTAAAGTTTTACTTTAACCAAGATGTATCATGTACAGGTACAAAATAACCATGTTGATTATGATCATTATGTATACAATGTACCAATACATGTTCTTGGTAAAAATAATAAAAAAATTAAAAAAAAAAGTTTTACTTTAGTACTCTCTAAAATCTTTCACAACATTGTCATGAACGTTAAGTGAGATAATAGACACAGATATATTTTGACAGCCTAACATAAATGTAAGGTATTGATATGTCTACATGTTTATTAAAAGTTTAGGGTAGTTCTCTTTAATTAATTCCTATTTGAAATTTCCTAATAGGAAGTTAGTATTTAGCGCATGAACTGTAGAAAATTATAAATTAAGAGTTGTTCTCAGTGTTTTTCCTGCACTGGTTAGAGAATGAGGATTCTGGTTGTGTATGTGTATGTGTGTTTATGTTTATTTTGAGAAGTAGTAGTCATATAGGTGGAAGAATTTGAATATTACTGTAGTAGAAAATGAAAAGTAAAAATCCTACTCTGCTTTTCCAACTAGTTTCTCTCCTCAGGGGTAATCATTTTAGGCTTTTAAATTTTTAATTCTTTTGCTGATCATTATCCTAATTGTGAATATAAAACACTAAATTTTATTAGTGGCTAACCATTCTTATGTAACTGAATGTCATTCCCTTGTGAAAAATCATCAGTAATGTAAATTTTTTTTTTCGGTACCGGGTATTGAACCCGGGCTTTGGCGCTGAGGCACATCCCCATCTTTCAGCTTTTTTTGTAATTTGAGACAGGTTCTCACTAAGTTGTCCAGACAGGACTCCAACTCATGACCCTCCTGCCTCATCTTCAGTAAATGTTTCTCCTAGGTGTTGGGCCACCATGTCTGGCAGTAGTGATCCACTTTTCCTTTTTTTTCTTTTCTTAGTTGCCTTTATAGTTACACTTCAAGCTGTTAGACAGTCAACTTCAGAAAATATTTAGATATTAGCTCTAAATTTAATACTTTGCAAGTTGTGAAAATTTAGCACCCCTTACTATTTTCCTTTGAAATCCTCACCTTTTCCCGACTTTCTAATTGTTACATTTTCCCTCCTGTTGGCAGAACCTTGTGTGTCTTCTTGATCTTAATACTTATTTATCCAGCTTTTAAATCATACTACTTGTTGATAATATAAGATGAACAGACTTATTTCTGTATATAATACTCAGCTAGCATCATATTATTTAATTTAATTCTCTGAGAAGTTCTATGTGATTTCCTGGACTGACCTGTTGGGTGCGGATTTATTTTATAGTTTTCTAGAGTATATCCTGAACTGACTTTGCACGGGGAATATGTAGAGGTGCTTGGCAGCATAATGTTTGAACATCCCTTTTTGTTTTCACACTTGATACTTACCTTGGCTGGGTGTAGAATTCAGGTTTAAAGGTTTTTTTTTTTTTTTTTAGAATTTTAAAGATTGGATTCCATTGCCTTTCTGTAACCAGTTTTACTAATAAGAGGTTTGGTACTCTTATAAATTATGTCTTTGTAGGTCACCTGATTTTGATCCCTGGAAGGTTTTTGTGTTGATACTTCTTTATCCTTACAATTGTGAAATCTTAAGGGTGTGTATACTCTTTTTTTTTTTTTTCCCAATTCATTCTATAAAAATTTGGAGGACCCTTCAAGAAGTCTTAGATCTGCCGTCTGTTCTGGGAAACCTATTATGTTTTCGTTACTTTGTTTATTCTCTATATTTTTTTCTGTAGCTTCTAAATCTACTGTTTTACATTTTTCTTTCATTTTCCATATCTTTTTTCTTTTAAGGAAAAAATGAGAAACTTTTATTATGGTCGATTTCCTTGATTTTTTTTTTTTTTCTTTCTAGCCTTTCATTGAAAAAAATATTTTCAACTATATTTCTAGTTGGTAGTCACTTGCTCTTATAATTTTTTTCATCTTAGGATATTCATTACACTTTCTTTTGAAGTTTTATTTTCCCCTTTGAATAAATTTCAGTTCATTATGGATTTTTTTTTTTGGTGGTGTTTTCTTCAAGTGTGTGCTGATAGCTGTTTGCATGCGTAATTATAAGAAGGCCTGGGTTAAGTGGGAGTGACCTTTATTTATTTTTATAATTTCCCCTTGTATTTATGACAAGCTAGATTCGCTGAATTAGGATTTGTGATGGTAATAATTATACTATTGAAAGCATTAGTTGAAAAAGTAGGAGAAATCAAATTTGTTATTTTCTCCCTTTACTATTCTTAATTTATCCCCGTAGAAAATTTTAGTATTATATATCTTCCAGTATTATTATTTTAAGTCAATTAAATTTCACTAGGTAGCTTGTTGTTTGATATTTTTGGGGCGGCATTATTTTGGTTCAAAGAACTTTTTCCAAAAAATGTGCTGTAGACTGTCTGCTTACATTGGGCCAATTATTGTCATCAGACCTTTTTTGTAATTGTTTGAAAATAAAAGCCTTCTCATGATGAGGTTGTAAGCACTAGAAGATAATGTATGTGGAGGAGTGCTTTAAAATTATTGACAGTATCAATAAAAGATATTAATATTAAAAAGCTAAGAACTATTTAGGGGTGAGGGTGTAGCTCAGTGATAGAACATGTTTAGTATACATGGAACTCTGGGTCCAATCCCCAGCATCAAAAACAAAGTTACAGTACAGTTCTTACTTTGAATATTAGTCTTTTTTTCTCAAGCCTGTATTTTTCAATTGGTTCCTTTCCAGATAGTGTGATTAAGTTGTTTTCAGTAAACACCTTTCCTGAAAAGAAAAAAAAAGAGATTTAAATGTTAATGTTAATATTATGTAGGATAATACCAGTTAAATGGTTTTTTTTTTTTTTTTTTGGTGCTGGGGATCGAACTCAGTGTCTTGTGCTTGCGAGGGAGGCACTCTAAACACTGAACTAAAGCCCCGGCCCCCAGTTATATGCTTTTTAGCATTGATTATTAGTGATATGTTATTAACAACTAACCTTGGTTATTAGTAATGTATTAATAGTAATATCCTTTTATTCCATTCCTTTCTGGAGCAGTTGCAGAATGTTGAATATTAACTGGGATAACATAATATTATTGGTGTTAGAAATAACAATAAAAATGTCATGTAGCAAGGATAGAAGTATTGACCGCATTATCTTCCTTGGTGGACCTGGGAGAGCACCTTATAATTTGGTAGCACATTAACATAGGAGGCATCTGCATATATATCAAATGCTTACTGAACACTTTTGTTCAGAGAGTAGCCTGTAGATGTGTTCTACGTGATTTTAAATCTCTGAACTATATGTCAAAAGTTTTGCTCTTTTAGTTTTATTAGTTCTTTTATAGGTATTAATAATATTTCTTATTAGTTCATGAATAAAGTAGGACATTTAAAAGGTTTAAAAGGTCTAAATTATGGAATTAAAATTCTGTTAACCAAGGGCTTATTGTAATTTACAAAATTTTACTTGCTTAGTAATACTGGTTCTTAAAAACCTAAGCTTTTTCTGTAATAGTGAAATACAGTACCTGACACAAGCTACTCTATGAAGGAGTTTAGTTGGTTTACATTTTGAGAGACTTGGGGGCATAGTGTATGGCCAACGGTAGTGGTGGGAGCATGAGCCATCATATTTTCAGTTAAGAGCAGCAGAGAGAGGATGGGTGGGACGGGCTTGCTTTTATAACAATTCTTTTGCAAGAACCAAACAAGTCCCATGAGATTTGTGGACACTTAGACCTAGAACTAAGTAGTCTTAGAAGTGTGGAAAATTAGTTCCTTGATAATAAATTAAAATCTAGTATTTATTAGTGACTGGGTTGAAATTGGAACATATTTAAAGGTTTATATGCAGCAGGCTTGAAATTAGAATAAATTTAAGAACAGCTTATTACAAACAATTCTTTTTTTTGAGAGAGAGGATCTTGCTTTGCTGGATACAAGCTCAAGTGGTGCTTGTGTTTCGAAGCTGAGACTATAGGGGAAACATTTTAATGAACATGCTGTATGTTTTTATTCATTTCTTACACTTTGTGTTGGATTAATATCTAACGGATTGTACTTTTATGTTGTGTGTGTAATCAATTTGTGCTTTCAAATAACTTTCTCTTATTTTATTTTGTACTTAAAATTTCCAACTCAGGGACATCCACAAACTGTACTGATTGAAATTTGTCTTATATTCCTGATTGAAATTTGTCTTATATTCTAAGAAATGGTTTATTTAGATGAGGTGGAGTTTGGTAATTCTAAGTAAAAAGTTTTGTGTCTCTAAATTATCTCACCAGTTAGTTTAGTCCTGCTGTGCAAAATGTGCTTTAGCAACACGAAGATCATGAGTTGGGTTATGTTGTAATGTATGGTTGTTACGATCTAGTAAAATCTAACAAATTTTTAGGGACAACAAAACACATTTTGCTGGCTAAGCCCAAAGGTCTTTCATTCTCTTTTTCTCTGTACTTGTGTTCCCTTTGCTTGGTTTTTATTCACAAAGTTACTTTAGAAATACATTATAAACTGATTAAGGAGAAAGAAAATGACAGTATGGTTTCCTGTTTACTACCTAGCAGCAGGCTTTTTCCATAGAGAGTAAAGAGCTGTGGTAGTGACTATGTAAAACCACATAGTAAATTAGAGAAGCTCACTTTGACTGTTGAGGCTATAAAAGAAGAATAAATGTAAGAAAATTAAATATTTTCTAATGGCATTGAAATTCTGAGATTCAACTTATATATTTATAATAATGTGGACTTTGTTTTTCTTATAATTTCCACATTATTTATTTGAACACTTTAACCTAGAGAGATGAATGGAGAGAACCATCAAGTGAGAAGTGTTTGTATATACATTCTAAGTTATGTATAGAATTGTCAAGTTGCTGTTGCATACTCAAGTACACTTGGTCCTACCCAGTCAACAATTGAAATCGTTTCTATTGACTTTGTAACTTGCAGCCTCATTAAATTCACTTAACGCTGCTAGCTGTTTATTTATTTAGCAGTGCTGGGGCTCGAACCCTTGGCCACTTGCCCATTGAGCCATATCCTCAGCTCTTAATGTTGTCTGCTGTTCTGTATAGATAGTCAGGTCATCTGTGAAGATCCACAGTTCTGTTTCTTCCTGTCTAATCTTTATGCCTTTAATGTCTTTTTCTACTTACATTTTGTTGTGTGGGGCCTCCAGAGATTGAGTAAAAGTGCCAAGAGTGGGTATTTTTACATTATTTCTCATCTCATCAGGAAAGCGTTTCTTTTGCCACTGAGTATCCTATTAACGTGCTTTTCCACTGCTGCCCTTTACCAGGTTGGGAAAATTCTTATCCTGGTTTGTTGAGAGTTTTTAATGATGAATGCTCATTTAGTTTTCTAGAAAGATTTCAGTGCATCTATAGAAATGATTATTTGATTTTTTTCCTGTTATTTTGTTAGTATGTTAATATGGTGAATTGCAGTCACTGCTGGAATACATTGCTTTTGGTCATGATTTATCTTTAAACTATATTGAACTATTGGATTTACTCTGTAATGTTGCTAAAGATCTGCATTTATTTATTTTTTAATTTATTAGAGTATTGGTCAGTAGTTTTCATTTCAGATTTTGGTGTTGGTTAGCTGGGATTCCTAAAATGGATTGGGAGCCTGGTGGGCTGGGCATGCCTGTGATCTCTCTGTGGGAGGCCGAGGCAGGGCATTTCAAATTCAAGCCCAGTCTGGGCAATTTATGAAGACACCATCTGAAAATAAAAAAGGGTTGGGAATATAGGCTTAAATCGCGGGCCCTGGGTTCAATTTCCATTACTGCCAAAAAAAAAGGAAAAAAAAAATCACGAAAATAGATTCGGAAGTATTTTTTCCTTTATTTTTGAAGACATTTGCATAAGGTGAACTGGTAAAATGTATTAGCGAAGCCATCTGATTTGGGGGTTTCTTTGTGGCACAATTTTTGATAATAAATTTGGTTTCTTTTATAGATAAGTGGTTATTTATATTTTCTCTTTCATCTTGTGTCCGTTTGGAAAATTGTTGGTTTTGGTTTTTTTTGGGGGGGGGTACTGTAGAATGAACCCAGGGCCTTGCTAGGTAAGCGCTCTACCACTGAGCTAAATCCCCAGCTCTTAAAATTGTTTTTAAGGATTGTTCATTTCATCCTAGTTGTTCATCAAGGCATTGAGCATAAAGTTGTTCTTTTTTTTTTTAAGTTTTTCTTAATATTCCCATATCATTTTTAGTGTCTGTAATATCTGTAATATCTCTTATTAAATCTTGATATTTGTGAACTGTTTTCTTTTTTTCCTTTTGGTATTCTTACTAGGAGTTTATCCATTTTATTAATCTTTCTGAAGAACCAACTTTTTGCTTTGATACTTTTCTCATCTTTTGTTTTCTATGTCATTGCCTTTGCTCTTTATTATTTTATTTGGTTGTCTTTTTTGGCTTCTTAAAGGAGACACTTAAATGATTTATATTAAGCCTTTTTAAAAAAATTTTAAATCTATGGATTTATCTTCACTACTTAACTATATCCCACAAGTTTTGCATATTTTCATTATCATTTAGTGCAAAATATTTTCTATTCCTGTTTGATTTCTTTCAATCACGGGTTATTTAGAGCAGTATTGTTAAATTTCAAATTCTGTAGGCATTGTCTAGATATGTTGGGTTATTGGTTTGTATTCTATATTTGGTTGTAGTTTGGTGTAATTTTTGTATGGACTAGGGGTTTTATAGATACTTTGGATTACTGATTTATATTCCATATTTGGTTATAATTTGGTATAATCTTTGTAAGATTTCAGTTATCTGAACTTTTCAATTTTTTTTTAAATGGCCCACCATATGGTCTGTCTTAATTTCTGCTATTGTGGGTGGTTTTATAAAAACCTGGTTAGGATGGTTGGTAGTGAGTCATATCTTCTATGTCTCTACTGATTTTTTTTCTCCAGTTCTATCACTTGCTGAGAAGGTGCTGAAATCTTTAACTATGCTTATGAATCTGTCTGTTTCCCTCTACTTATGCCTTTTTTCTTTATATATTTGGAAGCTCTGTTATCACATGCATCTGTATTTATGATGATTATATCTTCTTGTTATTATTGCTTCCTTGATCTTTATGCCCATCTTTGTTTCTGGTAATCCTCTTGGTCCAGAAATTCATTATGTCTTATATTAATACAACTACTCGAGAATTTTTAGGATCTTTGTTTGCAACTTTTCAAGCTTCCCTTTACATTAATTTAGCAGGGTTTTGTATTTAAACTGCTTCTCTTGTAGAGAGGGTATAGGTCTTGCTTTTTTAAAAAAAATTGACAGTCTTCACTTTTTTAAATTTTCATTTTTAATTATTTTTTATTTATTCACTTATTTTCTGAGACAAGGTCTCTCTGTATAGCCCAGGCTGGCCTCTAATTTCCTGTATAGCCCGGGCTGGCCTAGAACTAGTGATCCTCCTGCTTTACCCTCTTGAGTGCTGAGATTACAGGTATGTGCCCAGCTAGTCTTTATCTTTTAACTGGGGCTATTGGAGCAATTTATATTTAAGGTAATGATTGATAATAGTTGGATTTTCTATTTGTACCATTTATTCTTTGTTTTTTCCCTATTCCTTGCCTTATAAAGATTTAGTGTCTTTTTAATAATCTTTTATTGGCTTGTTATGCTTATTTTGTGTGTTAAATTCTGCCGTCTCAAGTTGGCTAATCCAATCCATATTGTGAATTTTTCCAATGATGCTTTGTAGGTTCTGTTTCTCTGCTGTTATCTGCTGAGAGTCTCCATCTCTTCATTATTAGGGTCATTTTTTCCCTTAAATCCTGAACTGTTTTTGTAATAGCTGTTTAAAGTCCTTGTCTCCTAATTTTAACAACAGGATTTTATTGGAGTTGGTTTCTGTTGACTGTTTTGTTTCTTTGCCTGTGGTTACATTTCCCAGTTTTTATCACAAATATAATAATTTTTAGCTGTATATAGTTCATTCTGATCATAATATTGAACAGACTCTGGATCTGTACCCCCCCCCGAGGACTTGATTTTGTTTTAGCTGGTTCTTACCTTGATCCTGTTGAAATTCCATACTTTATTTACCCTGTTGTAAAGAGCAGCTGTAACTCTGCTTTTCTCCGTATTTTCCTTCTATTTCAGGTTTGTTGGAATCTTCCAGATACATGCAAGGTTCAGGGATTGTTTGAGATCTGGGCCGAGTATATCTCTGGGCTCTGTCTCTTGAGTGTCTTTTTTTTTTTTTGTAGGCCATCTTCTCACTTTGCAGTCATCTTGGCAGCTCTGCACTTCCTTTGACCTTCAGGCAGGTGAGTTGTGGCCTGCTCCCTGAGTCCTGGCTCTTCTACCCTAATCTTACAGAGCTGGAGAACCTCTTAATTAAAAAACCACTTACCTAGTACAGCACTCCTCTTTAAGGGACCAGCTTCCTCCTAGTTTGTGTTTGCTTTTGCTGCTTTCTACTGCATTCAAGGAGTTTTGTTGTTGTTGTTTTGGTTTTGTGAGGCAGGCAGGGTTTCATTATGTAGTTCAGGCTGGCCTCCAACTCACAGCGATCCTCCTGCCTCAGCTTCCCAAGTGCTAGGATTACAGGTGTGCACCACCATGCCCAGCTCATGTAGTTATTTTTTATATTTTGTACAGAATTTAAAATTGTATAAATGCAGGAAGGATGGTCTGATACAAGCTACTACAACTGGAAGGGTAACTTGCCAGCTATATATTTTATGTGTAATGTAGGTATAAAAATTTATTTCAACATTGTAATTCATAGTATTGTTATCTAATGCTTGTCATAAGGGATAGGAATATCAGTTCTTAAATTTATGCGAACTTTTTTTCAAGTGCATTTATAGAATTTCTGGTTTGAGTAGACTTTGTGAGTTGCCTGGAGTTATGCCATTCATTTTACAAACTTAAAAACTGGGTCAGTTTTTGAGATGGGGTAGAGGAGGACCAGTACCCGAGAGTTCCTTATTGCTAATCTTGGATATTTAATATTTTCTTTCTTTTTTGGCACTCAATGTATTAGAATATTTTAAAATATTTAAAAAATATTGTGTGAATATTTAGTGGGAGAGGGTTTCCCAATGGTTGGGCAGGAAGGTTTAAGCCTCCTGAGAAGAGAGGAGGGTGAGTATTTGCGGGAGTCTTATGCTACTTGAGTGATGTTGCTCGCTGCTGTGCATCTCAGTGGGGCCTACAGAGAAGCTGTGCCCCGTGAGCTTGTGTTATCTCTGGGTGATTATCGCCATAGTTTCTATATCCTTTGATATAGAGAAATTTCCTTTAATTCTCTGTTGACATTCAGTAATTATCTTCTGATGTGTTAACTATGCACTTGTCACTGTATTTTTTGTTTCAGCTTGTGCTGGGTGTTTTGCTTACTATCTTTCTCCCCTTGTCTTTGTCAGTAAAAATCTCCTATGTCCCTCAAGGCCACATTCTAATACCACCTCCATATTTTCCCGGATCACAGCCCTTCAAAATTAGAGTAATTTCTCTTCTCTGCAGTCTTGCAACAATTTCTTGTGTTTGCCTCCTTATGGCTTTGTATTGATTAGTTAATACATATATTCATTATTTCAAATGCTTTCCATTATCAGTTTCCTGATACCAAGAACTGTGTGTCTGTGTACTGTTTTTTCTTTCTCATAAGTGGTCCAGCAGTACCTTGAACATACAGTCGCTTAATCAGTATTTGATAAATGAATGCAGAAGAAAACAACAGTATGTCAGATTATCAAGGCAAGGAACTGGAATTAGAGCTGCTGATGTAGAGCAGGAAGCACAGACGAGATTACAGTTGTGAAAGCCTGTGCCAGGATAGGATTTCAGTAAGGACAGTGCTGGGATTCTAGAACCATGCCGTCTCTCTGTAGGATTTGTATGTTTCAGAATGGAACTAACAGGATAGGGATTGATGGAATTGACTGACCAGTTACTTCTGGCAAAGGTGGCCAGGCAGAATGGTCCCAGAATGGATTAGTATGTAAGGGATCTAAAGCTGGAAAGTGGGATACAAGTGTGGGAATATGGTGTATTCATGGTTCTGGAAGATTGATGCATATTTTATGACTAGTTTTTCTTTTACTCTTAGAACTGTAAAATATTTCTGAGTTTATGGAACTGAATTTTGCAAGCCTGTAAGAATCTTTCTCCTGTGTTTCTGATGGATCATCCATCTCAGACATTGTGGGTGACTAAAATTTCACTGTGTAAAGCATATCTTTTTATGATTTAGCAGTTCTGAGTACTACTGGTCTTTCTTTTGCCTTCTAAGCTATATAAAACAAATTGTGTTTTCTATTTGATAGACCTTCAGATACTTCAAGATTGCAGTAATGTCTTTCCTCAAATCTTTTTAAGGAAAATGTTCTCAGTTCTTCAGTTTATTGTGTGACATGATTTCCAGCTTTCTTCTGCATGTTATTAGTGTCTACTGTGGAAACACATTAGTGTTTCCCTTACAGTGTGGTATGTAGAAGTGAACACATGTGGTCAGTGCAGGGAAGGCCACAGTGGGATTCACTGTTAACTAGCCGGTCCCACAGTCCGTCACCCTGTGATGAAGTCCTCAGTGCTTTCATATAAACACTTAGAATACTTGTCCTTTTAAGGATTTTATTTTATTTTTTGTGGTTCTGGGAATCAAAGCCAGGGCATGCTAGGCAAGCATGTGCTACCACTGAGCTATATCCTTAGCTCCTCTGCTTTTTTAAAACACCTGTTTGCTGCTTTGCATTGCTCAAGAGTATTAATGCTAGCTGGAACAAATAGTGTGGTAAGTTACTCGCTAATTATGTTCTCAGCAGCTTTGGGTATCAGGGTTTTCATGATGCTCTTTGTCTTTGGAAAAGATGAGTATAAAAGAGGAGTTAAGTAGCGTTCTTTTTCTGTCATCTGGCCTGTATATTGTGCACTTCCTTAGGCCTCATCTTTTATAGTTTTAAAATTTGTGTTTGTAACAATTCCTTTTTCAACTTACAAAAGAATTTCCAAGTTCTAGCTGCTGTTTTCTGTGTTCAGTTTTCATTATGTGACTCTTCAATCTTTTCCAGCACTTTCTTAAATGAATTACTATAAAAGCAGCAATTATGTTCATTTTGCTTCCTGATTCAGGATTGGCTAATGCCAAAGGATAGTCATATTTTAATACTGTGGTTAAACTTTATGACTACAAAAGTTTACACTAATAGAAGAACACTAATTTTCTAATGGGTCAAGAAATAGAGGTCTAAGTATATTCTTTAAAAGTGTAGTATCAACCAATGGTAACAAAAAGTAAGATGGTCAGACAGGAACTTCATTTCTCACCCTCATAGTGGAAAGTTTGTTGATGTGGTTAAAGGTGATAAATCAAGAAACAAGCATGATGCTAGAAGTATTAAAAGTGTTGGTTTTGGGAAGTGGGATGGAGAATGCCTATACATGTTTGTGAGTGATGGAAGACATACTTGTATTTCTAAAAAAATCTTCTGTTCTTTCATATGCTACTGTGTTGTGTAAATAATGATAAAAATACAGCTTGTCTGATCTCAACAGAGATGAAAGTATAATTTTATATACTGATACATGTATAAACTGATTGAGTAGAAATATACCAATATATTGAAAGTACTTAACTCAAGATAGTAAATTTTTTTCTTCATTAAATTTCTGTGCATTTTGTAAAATTTCTAAAGTAATCTTAGCAATCTGAGGAAATAATATTTTGTTTTTCAATATTATTTTATTATTTTTAAAAAACTTACTAAGGGAAAATGTTTAGTACTTCCTAGATTTAATTTGTCACACTTGATATTAGTATGAGTTTACTTTTATTTATACAAGTACTAGAACTATTTTTTAATTAAAAGAGTTTCACATATTCTTCATGTTTGTAAGACTAGCATTCTGTTCAACATAACCAAAAACCCAGTCAACAGTAACAGCATAAAGACAGGATTACTATGTTTTTTCACTTGCAGGTAAAGCTGGACAGTTATCATTCAATAAGCAGATTAAGGACAGAATCGTTTTGGATTCAAGACTGCAGACTTCGCAATACTGGGGATTGAACCTATGGTTTTTGTACTGAGTTACATCCCCAGTCCTCGTTTTTTGTTGGTTGATTGTGGAAACAGGGTCTCGTTAAGTTACTGAGTTAGCCAGCCTGGGCTTGAACTCGTAGTCGCCAGAGTTCAGGGATTACTGGCCATGCCCAGCTGATTTTTCGTTCTTATACTTAGTTGTTGCTTCATGGTTTCAACATGGCTGTAGTATTAAGCAATTACAGCTCTTCTTCATGATGAGCTGTGGCTGTTGCCAGCCACACTGCCCCTGATATCAGCAAAACCAAAAGCTTTTTTGTAAGGTCACTACCAGATTTCCTTTTACCTCCTATTGTCTAGAGCTGAGTTACATACCACCCCTGACTTTGAGAAAGTGAGTGCTTGGCTTTCAGTTTCTGATGTGGGACACGACAAGGGTCAAGGAGCTTGGTAATTATGTTGTGTTTGCCAGCTGCTAGTGTCTGCCCCAAAATGTTTTGATAAATATAACTGTAATATTTGTATTTCAGTTCACAATTAGATTTCTAGCAGAGAAAGTGGCCTTTCTAGAGGTTATATAGAAGATTCGGCATAGAAGTATTTTCTCAAATTTATTATTACGGAGATTATTTTAAAATGTATTTTTTCCTGGTACTAGGTTTATTCTCCTTTCTTAGAGAAAAAGATAGTTTGAAATCTGAAGTGACAGTAAATTAGAGAATAAGTTTATAAAATGATCCCCATATTGGCTTTATTCTCTTTGCAGAATCCAAATTTCAGTTTCTAGCCAGTAATCTGAAGACTGTCAGTGTATCAAGTTAATTATGTAAGTTTTCTTTTTTGTTCTCAAATCAGAAAGTAGTGAAACTGGTAAGTCACAGGAATTATAGCTTATGATTCCAGCTCTACCAACCCAAATAATACTGACTCAGCCCCAGATATTCAAATTACATACTTTGTGGTATTAGGAGTTGTGTTTACTTGGATTTTTCTTCACAGCACATATTTTAATGAGTATTGTCCCTTATTTTCTTATTGCTCTGTCATGAACTTCTTCAAAAAACTATATAATGCTGATTTGTGTAGTTGTCATTGTGATATTTATGGACTTCATTAAATTAGTATTGAATAACATGTATTACTATCAAATTAGACTTGCTTATAAAAGTTAGGTTTTCATAGTTTATCAATGAATTGATGAACTTTTATGTTAATTTTTCTTACCAATTTGACATATTTATTTAGCAAAGCCATGTTTTCTTAGTCCAAAAGGTTTTATTGCTTTACATTTTTAAGGAGTGGAAAATTGTTTTTGTACAGTAAGTGAGCCTGTCCATTTCTAGTATAAGGACAAACTAACTTCTGTATTTACTTGTGGAGAAATATGTACAAGAAATTGGAGAAGGTAGTAAGATAAGAAGCAGGTCACCTGCTCTTAAGAAGTCTACAGTCTAATGAGGGAAGAAAGATTTCCAATGAGTCAGTTACCTTTTCTGTAAAATGGTGATGTTAGTACTTTCTTACCTTATTGTGAGAATGAACTCAGTTAAATTATGTAAAAGGCTTGGAACTAGGATAGGTGCAAAGCAAGTGCTCCATAAATGTTAGCTACTGTTTCCATTATTATTTCCACCAAATAGAGATTTGTAAAAATGCTTTGGAAATACAGACTGGGTAGAGATTGACTCTTTGTGAAGTTGAAGGAGTGATAAAATTTTAACCTCCTCTCAATTCTACTTTATACTTTGCTTTTTCATCTTTGCCTCTCTTAATAGCTGGTACATCGTGAGTTCTCAAACATTGCTGAATGAACGAAGCAAGGAATGTGAATACCCTTACATAATTGGACTTTTAAAGACAACTACTTAAAACATTTTAAAGTACCTGTCAGTAAAATTTGGAGATATTTTAAAATGTAGTGTTTAATCTTCCATCCCTGTCTTAGAATTTAGAATATTTTTTTAAGTAAGTAAATGATAGAAATGGAAAAGCTATTACTTTTTAGCCAGGCTTTTGAAACAAGCTGGGTTTTCGGACGGTTTAAGATAATTGTTCTCTATGATGGACCTGGGATACAAATATTTGATCCTGCATACTGCAGGAACATCCATAGACCTATGTCAGTTATCTGCTGCTGCATTCAGTGACTTAACAGTGATTTAGTATTTCTCCTGGTACTGTGGCTTGGCTCTGTGGTTTTTTTGATGATCTCACCTGGGGTTGCTTGTGGGCTGTACTTAGAAGTTGGCAGGAATGAACTACAAGATCCTAAAATGCTTGCTTCCAATTTAGGTCTTTGGTGCTGAGTGCTGGCTGAGAATGCCTCAGTTCTTTTCCGTATTGCCTTTCTGCAGCAGGGCAGCCTGGCTACTTACAGTATGTGATTGGCACCCAAGAGTACAAGCACCCAAATCTCCTAAAGGCTGCTTCCAGAGGTGGCACAGTGTTGTCCCAGTTTCTTCTCTTTGGCAAAGAAATCACAGGATTCACCAATCTAGATGTAAGAGAAGAAAGAAAGAATGGCAGTGAATTCGTGGCTTGCGTTAATCTATCACAGTGGCATAGGGCCTTGGTTTCTTTGGGTATTCGCCTGTCCTCCCTGTCTATCATTTATCTCCTTTTAATTTTTATCTTTCATTTTTCCATCATTCTCAGTGAATTCTTACAGTTTGTCAACTTTTTCACTGATTCAGATTTCTGGTTTTTTGATAGGAACTTTTTTATTCTGTGAGTGGCTTTTAGTTTAGCTCTCGTTTTTTTACTTTGCCTGTATACTTTTCTAGTTTTTTTCTTTCGTGTATTCTACCTTTCAGATACATTTTCTTTCTGATTTTTATTGAATCTCTTAAACAATTTCATGCAGAACATAAATCCTAGGGTTGGTAGTAGTGCCAAAGTTAGTATCAGAAGCAAGGTATCTACCGTGTTATGTTGTTGACATTTAAGACCCTGAATCTTTGGTTTAGGGGTCTAGTGGAAGACGACTGAGTTCTTCAGCTTTCAATAATCACCACTGAGTTTTTTGTTTTTTGTTTTTTTTTTTAGCACCACTGAGTTTTATGTTATTAGAATTGCTTTCAGCACGTTACCCATAAAATTGCAATAAAATTATGAATTGCTCGGATTTTGAAATTTAAAGCCCAAGAGATAAGCTGTTGATTGCTGGTTCAAAATGCAGTTCCATCTGGTGTACAACTGGGGAAACCATCATCTTGAGCCATGTAAAGGTTGAAATTTTTTTTTTTTTTTTGTGCTGGGAATTGAACTCAGGGCGTTTGGCTTGTAAAGGCAAGCACTCTAACCACTGAGCTAAATCCGTAGCCCCTTCGAGCCATGTAAAGGTAGAGTGGCCATTAAGCTTCTTTTCCCACTTAATGCAAATTATAAACCAAAGGCCATCATGAACTTCTCAGCATTTGGGAGCAAGACATCTTGGAAGCAAGCCTTACTCAAGTAGGTCCTTTTGGTGACCTGCACCAGGGCAGCATAGTGCAGTCTCCTGAGAGAACCATCCAGCTCAGTGTATGATAATGGTTCATTGTGTTTAAAGTGCTAACTTTTAGGGTAATTTGTTACGCAGCAACAGACAATATAGGTTTTGAGCTCAGAGTGGTTTTGTTTTTTTTTTTTTAAACAGAAATGTAGGATTATCTTTGGAATTCAGAAGTGGGTACAAGCTTGTAGCAACAGCCGGAAGAGCCTTGAATTGACTAAATAGAAGTTTGACCCTTGTGAAGGCTTTGGGTGAGGGCTTAAAGGAATGTAAAAAATAAAAGCATTACTGGAAATTTGAGGGAAGTGGACCCTGTTTTTTGTAGTAACAGAAAGTTTAGCAATTCTGTCACTAGCAGTATCATGGAAAGTAGAAAAATGTACACAGTGAACTAGGGTAGAGCTAAGAGGGTTTCTGAACAGTGTTGAAGATAGCAAACTAATTTAATCTTGCTGCTAATAAATAAAACCTAAAAGGAAGTGAGGTATGGTGGTACATGCCTGTAATACCAGTCTGTGGGAGTGGAGGTGGGAGGATTGCATGTCATGTACTGAGACCTGTATCAAATAATAAAAATAACTGGGAATGTAGCTCATGGCAGAGGCCCTGGCTTCAGTCTCCAGTACCACCACCACCAACACCCCCCCCCCCCCGAAAAACCCGAAGTGCTAGATAGTTTTCCATGGAAATATTGTAAAGAACATTTTTTTTAAAGCAACTTATTTTTGTATATTTTGTTTTTAAATTTAGGTGTATTTTCTTTTTTCTTAAGTAATAGAAATCAGACTTTTTGGAACTTTAAAAAATTTCTGACAATTTCTTCATAGATCTAAAAGTTATGAAGGAAATTTATGGAGCTATTTCACCATCCTGTCTCTAGACTTCAGTATTGTCCTTTTTATTCCCCCCTCATTTCATATTTACTCCAACTTTACCATGTTCCTTTGCTACTTTTCTCCCATTTCCCGTTCTCCCCAATCTGGAAGTTGAAGAATGCTAAAGCACGTTATTGTTTCATTGCCTAGTACTTTATAATCTGAATTTAATAAGTCAGCCATTACAACTGCAATTAACAGAATGGTTTTTACAACCAAAGCTTTAAAATATATATACAAGTATCAAAATTTTAAATGCAAGTGTTGAATGAAATAATACAAAACAGCTTCCTGCAGTAGGTATAGTACAGTATATTCGGTTACATTCCCCAAACATTAGTTGAGGTTCTGTTACGGTTCACATTTCTGATTTGTACTTAGGAATTAAAGGATGAGTAAAATCTGTTCCTGTGTTTTTTGTCTTTTCTTCCTGATCCCCCACAGACCTTTACTGATAGTGTCTACAGTGTGCCCCAGAGTATTTGGGTGCGAAGATCCAAAGCTGAATGAGAACAGTGCCTGCCCCGATTCCCATAGGCCTTTGTGAGGCCTACTTGCTCCTGAGTCACCCAGTTCAGAAAAACGTGGTCAACATTGAAGCCAGGTTCACACCCAGACCTATCTACCCTCCATTCATTCATCCTCTATGGATGAACAAAATTTAAGTCATCTGGAAGGAGGAGTAGAAGTTAAAACAGATGGGAAAGTACGATGAGTAACAGCAGTGGTGAGAACACAATGGCCGTGTTAAGGAATTGACTGCCATCACATTACTGTGGAACTGGGTGAGGAATGAATGAGAAATAAGAAAGTAGATGTTCTAAAAAGCTTGATGTAGTGAGGGGAAAAAGGATTGGAGGTTGAGTGTGCAGTAAAAGCAGGTGAATAATTTTTAGAGTGGGGTGATAAATACATTTCCTTGCTCCCCAGACATGAGCTACAGAACTGTCCAGGTGAAATTGAAAGACAATAGAAAGAATATAATAGAACAAAATCCTGTAGGAAATTAGATAAAGTTAGGCACATAAACAGAAAAGAGGTTTATTTTGTTTTCTAACCTAGCATTTGAATTACATAATAAAATAGATCATTAAACATCCTTATGATGTGGAAGCTTATCTAATAGCTGTATATGTTAAATCATTTAAAGGTAAAGCAACATGTTATCTATCATTCCTGTATGAAAATACTAGAAACCCTTGTATTCACACGTTCCCTGCTATTTCACCCTCCAATCAAAAGCAAATGGACCTTCACTGGTAACCTGACTTTATTATGTGGGTGGAGGAAGTGCTATTTGGATCATAAATCAGTGTCTGGGAATTAGGGTTCTCATACAGTAGACCTGGACTGAGACCTTTAAGCCAGTTTAATTCATTTATCCACCCAATGTTCATTGAGTTTTATTGTGTAGGTGGTGTTAGAAAGTGTCCCAGGTGCCTGCTCTTTAATTGGAGGCCAGAGATAATAAATAGGTAATTAAATAAACAGGATAATTTTGTATAGTGATAAGTGCTGTGAAGAAAGCAAACCATGGTATATGCTAGAGTTACCCTGGCAGAGGAAGGAGATAAATTTGTGTGACTCGATCTTAAAAGGAGTCTTTGAACAGGTTCTTTATTCTTTTTTTACTCTTGCTTTTTTAAAAAAATTTTAAACGTGATAAATATATATAATTTAAAAGTTATATTTTAACCATTTTAGGTGTACTGTTGAGTGTCATTGGTTCGCCACTACGCACCTCCAGAGCCTTATCTTGCAAAACTGAAACTCTGTTCATTAAACATAAATCCCTGTTTTCTGTTTCCTCTCAACCCCGCAAAGCCACCATTCTTTCTGAATTTGACTGTTCTAGATACCTCATGAAGTGGAATCATACAATATGGATATTCTTCGTTTAATGACCTACCAGTTTAACAAATATTCAGATCACAACCAGTACACGCTGTTCAGACTTATGGCCTGTTGTCTTTTTTTCTGTATAGTTCTGTACATCTTGTTTATAGAGCCTGAATGCCTTTTTTCATATATATACCTTGTTTATATAACACTAATTTTTGCTGATTGTACTGTACAGTATAATATTATATTGTAGTTTCATGTTCCATTATGCATTATAGTACTGCATGCAGATAAAAGCTAAGTCATCAAGTTGGAGTCTCCTTTGACCATTTCTTTGTTCTGAATATTGTAATGTATATACTATATAGTTACTCATTTAGTGACCAATTCATTACCTAGTCAGAGGAACAAAACTCAGTTGTGAAAAGAGGAGTGCCTGGAGCCAGTTGTATTCTAGGCACAGTCACTAAGTATATTTTGCAAATAAACACAGCAGTCATGAAAAGACAGATGTTTTCAAAATAGTATTTTTCTGTATGTAATATCTGGTACTGGGGACAAATAAGCTACCTGATATATTTTGAATATTGTGATAAAACAAGCAACCTCATAAGTGGTTTGCCTGTTTTGATACAGAAAGGAGTGATTTGGAGCCTGGTCTTATGAGACCTGTTGATCACATGATACGGGCAAGACAGCTGCGCCAAAGGGCCAGAAAAATTTATCAGTGCATCCTTTTTATTGGGCTTACTTCTAAGGACTGTTTGCTTTGACCATTTCCTCAGGTGATAATACAATGGATGCATTTGGAGGTAAATAAATTCTTGGATAAAAACAAATTCTTTTTTTTTTCCCCTTGGATATAAACAAATTCTTTGGAAGTGATGTTACCTTTGAAACTTTGATATGTGGAAATGTCTGTGTCATATGGGTGCACATATTTTCTCAAGGGTTCTATATAGACTTCTGAACCACAGGAAACAATTGAGTGATTAATTATCACTCTTGGCTCTATGATTATTTTATGTGTTTAATTTTTGTCTTACTCTCCTGGCTATTAAGCTCCTTTACTATATCATTTATATGTCTTTCTGTCCTCCTAGGTATGTACTGCAGGGGCAGACAGAGCAATGGCTCCATTAATGCCAGTTTCTCACTGTCAGGGATACTTGGCATTTCCAATGATTCTTTTTTTCCCCAGTGATTTTTACAGACTCAAGCAGGTTCATGGTTCTGTGATATCTTATTAGTAGTATTTTGGTTTCATTGGGTCCTTTGCGGTGACCTGCAGAAGCTCCTTCATTTAATGAGCCAAAATTGCAGAGTCAAAACACAGTTCCTAGCAATATCAACTGTGTGATCAGTGTAATCTTGAAGAGTTCATGGAAGCTGTTAAGATGTTAGGAAAGGGCATATGAGGAGATATAGGAACAGATGCCTTATTGATTTGCTAAAGATCATATTTGCAGTGCATCTGTTTTGTAATCATGAGCACTTTCTATATCATGGTTGTATCATAAGATATCCTGGATTTCCTGAAAAATTTCAGCCCTGCCTTGTCTGACATGTGAGGGATCAATATTGCCTGAACCCAGCTGATATGATGATTTGTTGATGATTGCTGAGTTTTATTTTAAAGGTTATTGGAGAACATGTGTTCTTAAGAAAAACAAATCATTTTCATTGAACTATTTTGATAATATGTCTAATACAGATACTTCTGATTTAACAACCTGTTTTAAACTGTTCTGAGTTAACGACCAAAGTGTGCTGTTCAGATTTAGGACTTGCTGCTTGGACTTATGGTCCATCTTGTTTTGTTTTTTGGTGCAGTTCTGTACATCTTCTTTATAGACTCTCAATGTCTTTTTTTGTACAGTACACCTTGTGTATACAGTACTGCAATTTTTGATAATTGTACTGTACAATACTGTAGTGTTATGTTCCATTATGCATCATAGTACTGTGTGTAAGAGTTATGCAAATAAAAGCAAAGTCATCAAGTTGGAGTTTACTTTGACCATTTCTGTTATGAATATTGTAATGTACATACTGTATACAGTTATTCATTTAGCAGCCAATTCGCTTAACGACCCAGTTGCAGGAATGAAACTCGGCTGTTAAATAAGGATTGTCTGTATTTGGCTTTTTGTGACTTGTTTCACTTGTTTCACTTAAATATCTTTCCATGCTGTAGCATGTGTCAGAATTTCCATACTTTTCAAGGTTGAATTATTATTTCACTGTATGGATTTACTGCATTTTGTTTACCTTTGATCTGAGTTCTGCACAACAAGGAGACTTGCAGAGAACTAGAAGAATAAGGTTACAAGCAGAGGAAAGAGTAAGTGCAGAAGCCATGATAGCGATAAACTTGTTGGTGGGCAAGGAATGAGCAGAGGGCCAGTACTCAACAGGAAGTAGCGGGAGCTAATGAGCAGGAGAGAATGGTATTAAATGAGATTAGAAGTAGGCACATGCAGGCATGTCACTTCAGGCTCTGAAGGATTGGCTTGTATTCTAAATTCACGGAGAAGCTGCTTATTAGGAAGTTTTAGACAGGCGTAGTCTGATTTTCATTTTACAATAAAAGCAAAATCCACATTCTGATAGATTCTGATGAAATTTTGTGATCATCCTTTGAGAACTGTTAAGTACTTGTGACAACCTTGTGTTCAGTATCTTGAAGTAGCAGATTTAGAAAGAGCTCTGTCTGAATGTCTGACTAAAAATGAGAGATTGATTACACCTTTATCTTCTCACCTGCCCCAATCCCTATCAAAATGGAAGAAACAGAACAAAAGGCGAGATTACAACAGAACATGGAAATTGTTATTGTTTTTCTGTAATATGAAAACAGATGTGTTAGGATGACCCTCCCCAGATGCCAAAATGGCTGTTGCTGGTTTCTCACAAAGCCCCTTCCCCTGTCTCTATGCCAGAATCTCCCGCCGAAACAACGGCCCCTCCCCCTGACTAGAGTCCCCAATTAGGTCCGTGGTGCCAATTTACCCAGAGGCGTTACCCACCACCCAATCACCCCATATAGAAAGGACCAATTCTAAATGCACACTTTCAAGCCTCCAACATCACGAAAGGGGGGGGCAGCTAAGGGATAAAAGGCCAGTCTCACTCGAGTGACAGGGGGGAGCTGTAACACCCTAATAAAGCATTCTCCCACGGCGAGCGTCATCAGCTTTTTCCCTTCTCCCTCCCGCCGCATAAACCTAACAAGATGGACAGGTGTTAACTGACTCAGCAGAAGAACTGTCACAATACTTATAAATGTAGCATAATACTCACAGGAAGTGTGCTACTGTATCCTCCAGAAGCTTCTATAAGTCTGAGCATTTGGAGGTACCAGATACGAAGGAAGGTAGGGAGGCAGAAATTGGTTTTATTTGGAAAATCTGTGTACACTGACAGAACCCTAGGGTTCTCCCCTTACATACATTTGTACATACATACTTCCATCCTAATCCCAGGACTCAGGAGACCAACGTTTATTCTTTGCACAGTCACATAAAATGTGCCTGGGCCCTGAAAACCAGAGGCAGTGGATAACTGATTAGTTCAAAACAGGGAGGACAAGGGAGATGTACATCTGAACTATGGATTTCTTAGCTATACTTCCTTCCAGAACTTCACAGTTGGGCTTGTCCTGCCCACTTCCCGTGGAAGACTGGTAGGTCACCATTGAGAACACCCCAGTGACCTTGACTGGTTGTCAAGTCTTGTTCCCTGACGCAGATCTTTCACTTCTTTCCTGGGTCTTATTCTTAAATAGGAACTAACAGTCCAAGACCATAAAGCATTTGAGGGAGGCCATCAACATAAAAATAGAGGTCAGAATATACAGAAATGAAGAGGTAGAGGAGGGAATGATACTTGGAGCCTTGGAAGAAAACACATCTAAGGGATCAAAAGAAAACTAAAAGAAAAAGCATTCTGATACTTCAGAGAAGACACATTTTTCTCTCTACTGGAATTATAGTGAAGGAATATAAAAGCAGAAATCCGTGAGTTTCAGGAGAACTGGATGAGAGATGACAGCAAATGAGCAACTAAATACTGAAACCCAAGACCCTGATGCATAATTTACTATCTTAGTAAAGCTGGGAAAGCAACAATTTAGGTCTATGGGTAGTTGTGCAATCAAAAATTGGTCTTCATAAAGATGGCTCCCGATTCTTAATTTTTGAGCAGTATGATCTCCTCCAATAGAGAAGTCAGGATTATTAAAATATAGTTCTTGTTTTATGGTTCTCTTATGCTCTCTACTCCTCTCATTGTGTATGAGGTGTTTTGCAAGATGGCTAATTCTTTTCTGGGAGTGCTGACAGTGACATTGAAAAGAATGCTAGAAAAGGAATTATAAGCATTATTTGGATTAAGAATGTGTTCTAAGTTTTGTTTATATAGAGGTTGTTTAAAACTTGATCTTTCCTTTTAAAATACTAACAAATTATGAGATTCCCAGACCAAAATTGAAGAGACTTTTCATCAGCTGTTCACTGAATATTGGTGAATTCTCAGGGAGACCTAATCACTTGGTATGTTTTTCTGTGGGGGAAAAAAGTTTTCGGTGGTAAAGTGTTTATATGTGTCCTTAGAGTCAGACAGACTTGAATTCATATCATGTCTGTGCCATTTTTCTGTTGTGTAACCTTGGGTAAATTATTTCATGTTTGCCTCAGTAAAATGAGCACAGTATCTAATCAGAGGGTGAATGAATATTAGTGTTTTTTGTATTACCTTTCTAAAGCGTGTGAGGAAGTGTCATTTTTCCAGAGCCTGAGGCAGGGGCAGATCAGTTGGAGCTATATAAGTTTTTGGAGTGAAATTCCTGTGTTTTAATATTCCACCTTATTTGTAGCAGATGTGCTCCTTGTCGATGGTGTATTTGCCTTTGAGCTGCTGGCAGGAGGAACATAGACAGTGGACTAAGCCACCTGGGCTCTGGCTGACCTGCTCTGAACGAGGTCTGTCACGTTGTATATGGTACTTCTTTACTTTGGGTCTCCTTCCTGATGTATGGAGTGAAAGGATTTTATTGTCAGGTGACTTCCAAAAGCTTTTTTCTCTGCTCTGACATCATGTGATCCTGTGATCTGTGAAGCAGAAGACCTCTTTTTTGTGACTTAGGTTATGTGGGTGTTGAGGCTTGTGACATATTTACTGTTAAATGCTCAACTTCGTGTGTTTGGAGCACTTGAGACGACGGGAGAATAGTAGACTGGTACCTGATGTTTCACTTTATCCTTGGAAAATAATTCTACTACTGAAACTTTTGAGTGGAGATACACAAGGAGTGGTCATTGCTTTTCTTCCTTTAGAGATGAATGATTTCTTGGTGGCGTTCACATGAAGCTGTCATGTGGATTTTATCTTTTTAGCCCTTCACCCCTCTCCCCATAGGTGTGAACATGCTTACTCATACAGTGATGTGGAGGGTGTATGTTTGAAGTCATGTTTAATGGTTGTGAAGGTAATCTCAGCTCAGTTGTCATAGCCAAAGGAATCCTTTGCTTGAGGCTGGATAACATCACTCCCTTTATGAAATCTCTTTTTCATAGCCTGGATAATGTATATGTATAATTTCATAATAGAAGATATGTTCTAAATATATGATAAATGTTTACATTTTTAAAATTTATTAGACAGTAGAAGACACATTACCGTTAATCCTCTTCAGAATGCTCCCCCTTGCCTTGAACACACTTGTCCCGTTGTTTTTACCACTTTCTGAAGCAATTCTGTAAGTCCTCTTTTGTGAGTGTCTTAATGAAGTATAATCAAAAATTCAGTAAATGCTGCTGCCAAATGCCATCCAACAGAAAGGCAGGTTTGTAAAAACATTACTGTGTGTCCTCATCCACCTTACTCACTGGACCTTGCACCATGTGACTTCTGGTTCTTCCCCAAAGTCAAAATGACCATGAAGGGTAAATGTTTTGAATCCATTAAGGACATCAAGGCAGCCACCACAGCATAACTAACGACCCAAAAGAGTACTTCAAGAACTACTTCAGAAAGTGGCAAGAATGATGGGACGAGTGTGTTTGAAGCGAGGGGGATTAATGGCAGTGTGTCTTTTACTGCAGTGTGTTCATGCCTCATATTTTTTCTGGGAGTCTGAAAGCCCTGGGAGAGCAGAGACTGCGTCTCTTTTGCTGGTATTTCTCTTTTATGTCTGGGACATAATTGATATTCAGGGTATATTTTCTTAAATAAATGAATCAATTAACATAATTCCACTACAAATAATAAATGAGTAGAAATATAATAGCAAATAAAAGCTCAAAGTGTTTCTTATGATTACAGTTGTAGTCTTTGCTGTTACTAAACAGTGAATTTAAAAGGAAAGGAAAAGCTAATCGAGGTGGTTGTATAAATGACTTTTATTATTGTTGTGCAGGAACAGTGAACATTCTCTAGTACAGGAAGCAACTGTTAAAATCTTCTGGCAGAACCAAGAAGTCAGCCTGTCCTTGACCCTTAGATCAAATATTTTAGAGTTTCATTAAATCTTCTTCAGTTGAAAAATCAACATTTTGACACAATAAAAGTTTTATTCCATTAATTTTAGTCTCCATAAACAAAAAGCCTAACTAAATTTGCTAAAAAAATTTTTTTTAATTTTTGCTAGTGACTTTTTTTTAAAACTTTCAAGTACCTAACGCTTTAAAATGAGCGCAGCTGTATTAGCAGATAAACATGTTGATTCATTTGGCCCACAGCTACTGAATGAAGCCTGGAGGGGCACAGTTTGTTCTTTACCCCACCCAGTGGCAGAATGTTTTTCTTCCTCTTGTCCCTATTGAGGGAAGGGGGCTGAAATTGTTGAGGAGGAAGTGTAAAAGATTGCTTCACTATTTGCTTATTCTTAGTTTTATTTTAATTCTTGTCATTAACATAAAGCATATGCTTTGGATCCTAATCTCATACTGTAATACCTATGTCGAATAATAGTTTATTGCTAAGTATTACTTCACAGTTTTTACACAGTTAAACTGTTTTACTTAATACTCTGTTTTGAGTAACTATTATTTAAAGGTGGAACAAGTGTGAGGTGTCTCCAGGTATGTTGCATTTTGAGGGTGAACATAATTTTGGACACAAAGAAATGTCTGCTATAGTCCATGGAGTTGGAATAACAGATGCAGTCATGTATAATGAATTTGTGGTGGAGATTTTATAAAGTATAAATAGAATTAGTATAATAAACCGATGCTGCTGTGGGTTTACAAAGAGTAGTAAGAAATTTTCCTTGCCCTCAAGTGTCTGTGTACTATTGCCTGAAGTGTACATCAGTAATAGGTAGGTTTCTTCAAAAATAGATTACTATCTTTGATTAAGTTTGGGAAATACTTGAACTAAAGGAAATTGGAAGTTTTGTTATATTCAGTTTTCTTTAGCTTAGGAGTCTCAAAAGCTTACATTGTGAAATTCCGAAAAAAGGTTATACTTTGCCTTTTTTTTTTCTTGTGAAACTTCTAAGGCAAGATCTGAGTGAAGTGGAGGTTGGAGATAGAGTAGCAGTAGCGTGTTTAGGAACAGAATGATAAATGTGTCATGGAACATACTTTGGAAACCTTGGACTGATCTAATACTCTTATCTAACCTGTGCCTGTGGTCACTGTTTCAAAACTCCAGTGTTTGCTACAGAATCTGTCTGCTTCTTAATCCTTTAAGGTAAGATGGGGTCCTTGGATTTTTGACTGAATTAGTAAATTGACAAGAGATTAATAAATATGAGAGATGGAACCTATCATCTCTATTTCAGCCTATTTTGAACTTTTTCTCTGAGCATATTGCTTTTTTTTGTAAATATGACTTACCACTCTCTTAATACTGTTCATATGTTATAATAGTTATTCATTTACATGATTTATGTACTCCAAGCTTTTATGTTCACTGAGGCAATATGGTATTGAGGTTGACTGCCATAACCTCCAAATGTCAATGAATTTGTATAAGTTTTGTTTTTTGCTCAGCAAGGTCCAAAACCAGTACTCCTGATTGGTAGGCTCATTGCTGTCTTCAGCAAATGGTTCCTATCAACCTGTGCTTATCTGCATGAAGCCAGAAAAGGCAAAGAATATAGATTACGTGGAGGAGATATTTTAGTGGGCCAGGCTTTAAATTGGCATTCCTTATTTCCCATATTTCATCAGCCAGAATTTAATTAAATGACCATATTTGACTACAAGAAACTGGGAAACATGTGCACAAGAAGAGGTTTTTATGAATACATGGCAGTTTGTCAGAGTGCTTGAAAGGTTGTGCTCTTGAAATCAGATAAATCTGGATTCTAAATCTGGCTGTATTACTTTCCCAGGAATGTGATCCTGGACGCATTACTGATCTTGCCATCTGTGAGACTTAAGTAATAACACAGGTAAAATACTTAACATGTAGTAATTAGTAAATTTTAGCTATTATTATCATCATCAGCAGCATACCTTTTATGTTTATTACAAAGATGCCTATTAAGTAAATGTAAAATGAATTTAAATATGGCTGGTTTAAGAGGTTGCCTGTGTCTTGTTTCCTGTTCTGTAATTAATATTATTATGGTGAAAACTATCAAGAGATCTGTCTATACCAGAACTTATAAATTTGTTACAGTTTAGATCTAAAATGTACCCTAAAAGCCTTATGTATTCAGAAGTGGGACTTTTGGAAGGTGGTTGGACTGTGAGGGCTCTAACTTTATCAGTGGGTTAATCCATTGATCACAATCTGATGGCATGGAAATTTAGGAGGGAGGCCTCATTGAAGAGAACAGATCATGGGAGTGTGACCTTGGGGACTCTTTCTGGTTCCCAGCTTCTTCCTCTCTGGCTCTTCTGTTTCTCTGCTTCCTGGCTGCCGCAAGGTGAATAGCTCTCCTCTACTGCCCCCTGTCACCATGATGTTTCTGCATCCACAGGCCTAAAAGAAATGGTGCCAACTGACCATGGACTGAAACCTCTAAAACTGTGAGCCAAAATAAGTCTTTCCTCTTTTTTAAATTGTTTATGTCAGATATTTTGTTATAGTGATGGAAAGCAGACTAAAACAAAATTATACTAAAGTGTATTATTCTTGCCAAATATCTCATATCTATACTTTAGAAAGAAAACTATACAATATTTTTAGAGATTGGTAGAAAAAGTGGGAAAATCTCCCAAGAAGTAGAATGCAAAGAAAGATGGAAAATAGGGGGAAAATTAGAAGATGGTTATAGATGTTTCCAACATCAGAATTATCCATTTTATGAAAGAAAATAGAATAAACAGGTGGGAAATACTCACAAACCAAAATGTTACAGAATTGAAGCGCATCACTTTCTCAGGGTGTTAAGATTCCTTTAAACATCCTTTGCATTGGTTGTTGGTAAGACCCGTACGAAGGTACATCATTGTGAAATTTAAGAACTAGGTCCATGTGTAATAGATTCAGATGTCTCAACAACAGTAGAAACAGGAGGTAGTGGAATAGCAGTGGCTTCACCATTCTGAATAAAAATTATCCAAACTCTTAACCAAGTTTGAGAGTAAAAGTATTTTCAGAGAGATAAGGCCTCAAAAAATTCATCTCCCACAAACCTTTCCTCAGGAAGTTGGAGCATGTAGTCTGTCAGAGCAAGGTACTGTATCAAGGGAGAGGTAGCTCTGGAGAGAGGAGAGAGCATTCAGACCCAGAAGGGATGAGAGGCATGGCCAGGGCAATAGCTGTGTGTGATAGCACAGGGCGATAGCTGTGCACCGGCCCAAGGTCCTCAGTTATGACAAGGTGAAATGGATAGAAACCTGATGGGAATAAATGTATTCAAAAGAATTTTCTCAGACTGGGAAGTCTGGGGTGAATGAGCGATAAATATATGGTAGGTAAGCACATAGGGATAAGTATGTAGAAAAGTAAGTGAGAAACTGTATATTCTAAGGAAAACGAAATGTTTTGTAAGATAAAGTAATTATTGTTTACCACTTGGCTGAGCTCTGAATATCCTGTGCAGTCATGATATAAGCCTTAAATATTGATCTAATGAAATTCAGAATAAAATCATCTTGAGGTGGTTGTGTTAGGAAACAAACATAGAAGGTTCCAGACTAGGAAAGAGACCTATTTTTTTTTTTTTTAAGAGAAGACAGTTTATTTAAAGAAGGTGCAAAAGGGGAGAAGAGAGATGATAGGTAGCTACTTGATAAGTAGGGAGCATTTGAAAGCGACATACTCTGTTAATATTATTTTTGATACTGCCTTAGTACTAAGCTACAATCCCCAGCGCTTTGTTTTTAATTTTGAGACAAGGACACAGGTAAGTCGCCCAGGCTGGGTTTGAACTTGTGGTCCTCCAGTGTCAGCCTCAAAGTGCTGGGATTATAGGTGTGTCCCCCTATGTGTGGCTTAGTCCTAAATCTAACGCATGGGTAGTCACTGAATAAACAAAAGAAAGCTTTTCACAAAAAGACTCGTTGGAGAGGGGATCCAGGGACTAGTTTTTCTTAATGGACTTTGATCTAGTTGAGTTTAAAAACTATACACGTGTAGCATTTATTTTTCCTTTTCTGCAGATTTTTTTTCCCTAGATCAGAATTTTTTGATTATGTTAGCCTCTCATGTGTTGTCTCATTAGATTGAAGTTTTGGTAGTATGCAATTGAATTTGAATATGTAAATCCATGGTGTCATAGCCTTTATTATTTATCTACAATGATCTTACTTATGGGTGAGGTAATGGCTGGCAACTTTTCTACACCAGCCACCATAGGACCCAGGTTTACCTGATAGCCTAATCCTCCATTGCTTTTATTTGCCTTCCTGCTCTTAAATATTGTCTGTGTATTATGCTCATCTGCGTATTTATAGTGTTTTCTCAAATTCATATATGGTTCTTTTTTTGCCTTCTTACATTTCATTTTCTAGGTATAGTGGTTGCTATAGCATTTCAGAGGCAGGAGTAGCTTTGTGTGGTGAGAAGCTACAGTGCTGTGCCTCTTAGTGTGCCACTCCTCAATCCCAGATTTGAAGCAGGGCAGGAGACCTGGGTGTGAGTTCTGAGGGCTGAGGGTCGGCACTCCCTCTGGCATTTCTGGTTCAGCCGCTTCTAATAACCCTTGCCGTCTCCACCTCCAAAACTTTTAATAACTTCATGGGTCGTGATTGCTATTATTTGCTTATTGCATACTTACCTGTTAGATTACTAATTCTGAATTGTTTGTCAAAGCTAAGTTGCTAGTTAAATTTTGCCAATTTAGGCAGAAAGGGGATTCCTTGAAGATGTTGAGGGCCTTCCTGAACCGGTGGAAAGGCTGGGCTTTTGAGACTGGGGCTACACAGCTAGGAGCAGTGCATCTGCTCCTAAAAAAGCTATAAAAGAATACTCAGTAGCTGAGTATCTTGCTATTCATTATTACATTAATTAGCTGTTAATACTCTATAGCAATAGATTTCTAGTTTGAGAATTTATTTTATTTTCAGGCAGAGGTCATTTGGGGAGGAGAAATGATGGGAACCATGGGATTTGTGCATCTGGGATTCTAAATCTAGACATAAGAGAATGAGAAAGTCCAAGTTTTTGAAGGTGAAATTATAACTTTGCTCTCCTTTGTGCTCGAATTCCGCTTTGTGAACCAAGTCAGAGAATAACCTCAGGTCAGTGCATTCACTGTGCATTTAATAAGAACACATATCTCAGTGTGTTCTTAATAAAACATAATTTAGATTCCTTGATTAAAACCTACCAGTTGTTTTTGGTCTCATGTAGAAGAAAAAAATCTAAATTGTTTGTGATGATTATCATTCAGAATGATCTGGGCAGTTAGACTTCCTCTGAAGCTAATAAAGCTTAAGGCCTTTCGCTTACACAGGGCCTTTCTGAAGCTGAACCTACATGGTTAAGGTCACTAGTTTTCTACTTTTGCTTCATACCTGCCACACCTCCAATCCTTTCAGGTTGTGTTGGAGCAGGCACAGCCATTTTGGAATCCTGAGGAGAGGATGAGTGGGATACATTCATACCATTTGTACTCACTTTTATGTACTTGTCTGGCTAGCTGAACCAGTGTAATATCTCCCAGGAACCTTGTGACCATCCGCTCTGCCAACTCAGCTGGCATTGCCACATCAAAGTGCAGACCCGGAGGTTACATAGTACTGCAAACTTGTTTGATAGCACCCAGCTGACACAGGAAGAAACCAAGAGACACCAATGTTTAGAAGCTATCGTTAAGAAAAAAACAGCAACATATTTTCAATCTCATTCGAAATGAAAGACCAAATTATTTTCTCTGGTCTCTTTATTAAAGATTATATGCAAAATAATTGTCATATAAAGAGGTAGTCAAGTAGTACCCAAGGTGCGATCAAAATATTTGGTGAATATTTAAATTTTAAAAATATATTAGAGAAAAGACACCTAGCCATTAATCCACCTTAAATCCTTCCCCTTGCTTCAAACACAGTTATCTCATTGTTATTTCTACTTTCTGAAGCGGTTGTGGAAGTCCTCTTTTGTGAGTGTCTTTCCGAGGCGTGATCAAAAATTTGGTGAATGCTGCTGCCAGGTGCCACCCAGTTTGGAAAGGCAAGTTTATAAAGACATGATGGTGTGTCTGAATCCACATTCACTGGACCTGGCTCCATGCAGTTTCTGGCTCTTCCCCAAAGTCGGAATGACCACAAAAGGTCTCCACATTTTGAATCTATTTAGTACATGGAGACAGCCATGTCAGTGCAATTAAACACACTCATGAAGGAGGACTACCAGAACTGCTTCAGAAAGTGGCAAGGCTGATAGGGTAAGTGTGTTTGAAGTGAGAGGGAGTATTTTGAGGGGAATTAATGGCAATATGTTTTTTACTGTAATAAATTTTTAAAAATTCAAATGTACACTATTTTTCAGTCATATATAGCCAAGACAGGTAGGAAAAAGTTACTATAAAGAGTTGTGCTTAGGAGTTGTTATTTACTGAAAATATTATGGTATTTAGGTTTTTGTTGTTGTTCTTTTTTTTTTTTTGATGTGACAACTTTAAAAAAAAAAGGTGATTTGCTTTAGCTTGCTTTCTTACCCTAAATATTTAGGGTCTAATTTTGTTTTCATAATTTTATATTCTTAAGAGGACTTTAGTTGCATAAGACTACAGCTCCACTAAAATCTGGATTCACCCCAGGCATGTATATCTTTCTGCTTATCAAGTAGATTTTGTTTGTTTTCTTGTCCGGCCTTTTCCACTTTCCTTATTCTCTCTTTTTTAAGCTCTTTGAAGGACTTTTCATTATTTACTTCTTGACAGCTTGCTTCTCAGTCTTTGAATATTCAATCTATTCTAAAGTTTGCTTTTTTCTTCTCTGATTTGTACCCACATTACCCATTTTGTTTTTTAGCTTTTACTAGTATTCTACTTTTTGTTTAAAAATATTTTGTGGAGTATTCAAGCAATCAGGAAAATACAGAGAATAATAAAATGAATGTCCATGTTCCCATTCTCTAGTTTTGTTTTATTTTACCATCAGATCTTTTAAAAATTAGAATAAATACCAAGTTTATGCTTCACTCTCTAATCTTGCTCCCTTTCCTTTTTCTTTGCTTATCCAGAAGTATGCGTACTTCAGTGTTTATTATCCCCCTGCATTAATATAAGTTTTTATTATTCACATTTTCATATGTACAGATGTATATATAAAAAGAGCCATACAAATGCATATATATCTTCTGCAGCCATTAATATATTTTTAATATTATGTTCTCAAGATGTTTTAGTGTTTATATGTAGAGTTGTGATTTCATCATTCTCACTGCTGTGTGCTATTCCATGTGGAAACCACTTTGCTCAGCTGTTCCATTGAAAGGCCTTTATGTGGTGGTAATGGTCCAATGAATGTTTCTGTATATGCTTCATATGTACTATTGTGAGTAGAAAATTTCCAAGTGTAATAGAGTATGCCCATCCTGTACCTTTACTGGGTTTTGAACATTGCTTTCTGAAGTTACCATTATCAGTTTACTTCTATCAGCAGTTTATGAGAATTGTCATTTCTCCATGCCTTTGCCATTATTTTGGTTTTTTTTTCATACATTTTTCAATCTAGTATGTGAAAGGTAGTATTTACATTTTAAATTTATATTTTTTGGTTACTGGTGGGGTTTCTTTTTTTCCTTTTTATGTTTATTTCTCTTTAATTTCTCTTGTAAATTTCTTTTTCTGCCATTGTCTGCCAACTCGACCCCCTTTTTGTAGTAGATATCTTTTTCTTACTGAATCCTTCAGGTGTTTTGGATATTAATCACATTTTTTTTTTTTTTTTTGTGGTGCCGGGGATTGAACTCAGGCCCTTGTGCTTGCAAGGCAAGCACTCTAATCACTGAGCTAAATCCCCAGCCCCTAATCACATTATTGAATGGCAAATATTTTCTTTCAGTTTGTAGCTTTTCTTTTTTGTTACATTTATACTTTCATTGTCCTAAACTTTTTCATTTTAATATACACACATTTACGTATCTTAAAAAGTATTGCTTCTGGTGTCATATTTAAGAACTTCTTTCCCTACAATAAGGTTATAATGACAATCATTTTATTAGTTGTTCATTGCCACATAGCAAATGACCACCATAACCTACTCGATGAAAACAAAACTCTAAAGTTTGCTTTTTTTCTTCTCTTATTTGTACCCACATTACAGTTCTTACCTCCTCTCTGTTTTTGTGGGTCTGAGATATGGGAGGATGTGGTTGGATATTTCTGGTCCTGGTCTCTTGTAAGGTTGTAGTCAAGATGTCAGAAAGAGCTGAAGTTACCAGGGTTCAAGTTGCTGGAGGATTTGCTTTTAAGAATAGCTCACTCACAGGACTGCCAAATAGGAGCTGACTGTTGTTGGCAGGAAGCTTCAGTTCTTCTGTGGCCCTATACTAGGGCTACTTGACTGTCCTATGATGTGGAGGCTGGCTTCCACCATCAGTGATCCAAGAGAATAAGTTGGAACTAATGTCATACTGTCCCTCAGCCCTGCTTGTAGGTTCTGTTTATTGTTTCTATGTACTGAGCACTTCTGATACCAAATAGGTGGGTTTCCCTCCCATACCAACCAGTTTTTCAGTTCTCTGGACCTCAACTGTGTGACTTATATTTCAGTTGAATTCAGACATTACTCAGAATTAGCACAGATTCCACAAATTAAGGGCTCAGTCCCATGAAACTCCCTCTCCCCCTTCAGATGGTGATTGCAAATCTGGGCCTCCCTTACTTTCACCTACGGGCTATAAATTGGGAGTTAGCATCATTCCTTCCTCAGGCTCAATAATTTGTTAGAATGACTCACAGTATTCAGGAGAACACCTTATATACAGATATCAGTTCATTAGAAGGGATATTATTAATGAATTCAGATGAGCAGCCACTTGAAGACACTGAGTGAGATCCAAAAGGTTCTACACACAGGACATCTGTCCTGTGACGTTAAGAGTATGCCACCCTCCCAACACGTGGGTATCCTCACCAACCTGGAGGCTTCCCAAACCCTGCAGTTTAGATTTTTATATGTAGGCATGATTGATCAAATCCCTGACTATTGAGGATTAACTCACTTTACAATCCCTTTCCCTTCCCCAGAGGATGAGTGAGGTAGGGCTGAAAGTTTTAACTCTGTAATCATGCCTTAATCTTTCTGACCACCAGCCTCTTTTGCTTGAAGCTATCTGGGGGACCCCAGCCATTAGTCATCTCATTAGAACACAAAAGACATCATTCTGGAGATTCTAAGGGTCCTTAGTAGCACTTGTATTTAAGAACCAGGGACTAAGATCAAATACCATTAGAAAAGATGTTCCTGGAGCTTTCTGCCAGGTACCAAATACTGTGAAGATCATTGGAGGTCATCCTGGAGGCTGACTGCAAGAGCCTCCTATGTTTTCTTACAGAATACCTACAGTATAAAAATTGTTCACATTCTATTTGTTAAATAAACTGAATCACCGTATCTTTTGTTTGTATGTAGGTTTCTTTTGGGGTCTGTGTACTTCCCTGCTAGATGGCAAGAGAATGCTATCTGGGAAGAATGTGCCCTTACCAGGCACTGAAACTGTTGGTCCCTTGATCCTGGACTTTTTAATTTCAGGACTTTGAGAAAAGGACAAGTTTTTCTTTCATTTGTTCATTCATTCATATTTATTCATTCTCATTCTCCCTTTGCCTGTCCTTTCTTCCCTCATCCTCCTTTCCCTTCCTTCTCCCCTCCCCTTCCCATTTGTTCACCATCTAGTTCCTATATCCCCAACCCTTTTTTTTTCATTTTGAGACAGAGTCTCAGCGAGTCTCTTTAAGTTGCCCAGGCAGGGCATAAACTTGCAGTCATCTTGCCTTGGCCTCACAGAGTGCTGGGATTACAGGCGAGCACACTGAGCTAGACATCCTTTAGCTTATGTTTTCATTCTTATGCCAGTACCACTTTATAACAAATCTTGATCTCTCTAAGGTGAGTCTCATTCTTTTTGTTTTTCACATTTGTCTTGGTATTCCTGCCTCCAGAGGACCTTTTTAATGTTTCATTTTTGAAATGTGAACATACTAGCTATTCAATTTAAAAAATGACTTTCAGTATTACATAAATTTGACACACATTGGTACTTTGTAGTTCCAAGCCATTGACTGATAGCATGTTCTTAGTACCAGTGTCTGTAAAACCAGCGTCTGTTTCTTTAGGATCACACTGTGCTAGTCCAGCTTCATACTGTATGTTCCTGTAACATTGAATTTCTTACAGTTCTCCACATATTTCATATTTGTGTATACTTCATCCATATCATCTTCATATTCTTTTTCTTTTATTTTTTTTTTAGTTTAAGACAGGGTCTTGCTAAAAAAAAAAAAAAAGATAGGGTCTTGCTATGTAGTTCAGGCTGGTCTTGAACTCACCATGTAGCCCAGGCTGGCCTCGAACTCCCAGTGATCCTACTGCCTCAGCCTCTTAAGCGCTGGGATTACAGGCATGGGTCGCCACGCCCCACAGTATTCAGGTTTTAAAAATCAGTTTGTATCCTCTCTGGGAAGCTGTCCTGAACCTCTGCAAGGTTAGATGATTATCTCATCATGCTCCATGTATTTGCCTATCGTTGCTCTTACTATATTATATTGTCATGATTCTTTATTGACTCAGATTTGCTTTAACTTAGTTTCTTTTATATTTTTGCCTGTCATCTCTCAAATAGTTTATAGTTTTTGTTTGTTTTTTGAGATTAGCTCTCAATCTGTAATCCAGGCCAGGTTTGAACTGATGCATAGCTCAGGCTGTCCTTGAACTTCATCCTCCTGCCTCAGCCTCCTGAGTGCTAGGATTACAGGTGTGTACTCCCCATTCAGTTAAGTGTATAATGGAGATATGCAGGTGTGCAACTAATTTAAGATACAGTGTACTAATTGAGCTAATAGGCAAGTTTATATTTTCTTAGACGTGTTTGCCCTAAGTCCTAAAGATAGACCTACAGCCCAGATGGAAATATTTTAACAAGGACTTCTTGAAAGCAACTAATAATCGAGAGTCACTTCAGCATAGAGGACTTGTGACTTGAGGCGAATTAGGGAGAAAAGGAAAACGAAAGCAGAATGTCAGAGATGGAACATTCCAGCCTAAGGAGTTGGAATATTACAAGCAGAGCAGGGCTATTGAATGTTTTTGAACAAGGAATTAATATGATCAGATCTGTGAAGATTCTTATAGTACTTTCTTTTTTCATGAAGGATCCTTTGAAAAAGAAGGACATAAGAGGTGGGACACCTCTTAAAATAACTTATACTGTAACTTGTGTCCAGCCACATTTTCAAATTGTGTGTTTGTCCTATAGTCCCTTCAACCTGTAATTGTTTCATTGAGATTCTACTCATCTTTGAAAAGGCAGTTTACAGTTTAGTTATTCCTGGCACCAATCTCTGATCATTCCTTCTAGATGTCATTGACTGCACTGTTCTGACTGCCTTGCATTTACTTCTTTGGTAAGTTTTCACATTCTGCCTGCTTCCTCCAGGAAACCTTTGTTTTACTTTATTAGACCCACTCTCATGACATCTACCACATTGTATTATTGTTTGGTGGTTTTCTGCTTAATTTAGTAAAAATTCCTTGCGTTCTTGGCCTCAAGGAGCTTATTCTTTGACAATTTAAAAGTTTGTTTATGCTGTATAATTGGATATATGAGCTCCTTAGGAGCAACTTTATTTTCTTTCTTTACACTTAGCAGAGTTGGTGATGCATGTTAGGCACTCAGTCTTGTCAGAGACATAAGCGGAACAATACTGGTTAAAAGTCAGACTTAAATTCTGGTTGTAGCACTTCTCCTGGATTCATAGAGAGGTTACATAGCCTGTCTACGCTATAATTTTCTCGTCTGTAAAATGGGGAAATAATAACACCTCTCTGTATAAGTCTGTTTAGGCTGTCATAACAAAGTGTCATAGTTGAGTGGTTTAAACAACAGAAATTTATTTCCTCACAGTTCTCGAGTCTGGTTGTTTGAAATTAGGGTACAATCATAGTGGGGTTGTGGAGAGAGCGTGACGCTTTCTTGGACCTCTTCTTGTAAAACCCCTAGTCCTGTCGTGGTGGCTCCATCCCCATGACCTCATGTAACCATAATTCTCTACCAAAGACCCTATTTCCACATAGCTCATACTGGGGATTAGGGCTTCAACATAGAATTTTGGAAGGACTGAAGCAGTTAGTCCACAACATTACCTTACATTGCAGTTATTATAATTCATTTATAGAAAAGCATTCAACACTGTGTATCTAATATAAGAAGAGATTTTTTTAATTTGACATAAATTTTGCTTGTGGATATGTGATAACATTAATTAAGAAAGGGAATGTAGGAGGAAGAGCAAGGTTGCAGGCATGCTGTTGAGTGATGCTTTCTTTAGTGTATTAGTAGGGAAGAAAACAGGTGCACATGTCAGGTTTACAGAGGTCTCCTAACTATGCCAAGAAAAGAGAAGCTTTAATATTCTTCATATGCTACCTTTAAAATGCAGGTTTAGAAATTTTTTGTCCAAATTTTTGTGTTCTTTTTGATTTCATTGATAGATTGGACTTCTCTGCAAGCTTGGGGAAGCAGAATTGCCATTTAGATCTTTTATCTACAAACAATACTTAAATGTATTTTGCTGAATTTTGAAAAGTTCTGTTCCAGGTATTTTGCACCTTCTTAGTTACTTTTCTCTCATTGCTAAGACAAGATACCCAACACCCAAGGTTGAAGCAGGGGAAGGTTTATTTGGTTTACAGTTTGTAGAGGTTTCAGTCCACAATCTGCTGTATCTAAGGCAGGGTGGAATGGCAGACAGGCAGAAGGGAGCAAGGCAAACAAAAGGGTAAGCAAAGGAAGCAGTGGAGTTGGGGGGAATAGACAAACCTCTTTCTGTCTCTTATATTTTATCCAGGCTCTCTGCCCTTAGGGTGGGTAGCACCCTCACCCTTAATCCTAGTATCACATCCTTGATCCCAGCAAAACAGTGCCAAACCAAGCACTGGGCTAATTTAGTAATCACACAATCTAGATCCAGTCACCTCTGAAAACACCCCACCTATGACCACATGTGGCTTTGCAGGGACATCTAGACAGAAACTATAACAATACCCTAAACGTATTTTGATATTTTAAAATTAGAATATGTATAATCTAACCCTACTCTGTAGTTTTGAGTTTAGACTTTTTCTTCTTGAAGTTAATGAATCAAGGTCTGATTTTATAAGCCTTTTCTGGAATTATTAAGAACCTCTGTTCTTCCATTTTTGGCAATAATTGTCTCCACATTTACGTTCTGGAGTCCTCTTTGGTGGACCCCACAGGCGGAGAGGAAGCGCAGGATTCATAAGATGGCGGGAGGGTGAGTGACTGAGAATTTGGGGTAGGACTTGGGAAAATAAGTGATAGTACTTACTCCTAATAATAGTAGGAATAAAATATGAAGTGTAAGTTCAGACATTACATTGTCTTGTTGGGTCTCTGATGATATAATGGTTTTGAGATTTTCAAAAATAAATTTTATTGTGGCATAGTTAACATTGCCATCTGTGCTGTGATTTTATCACATTTCACAGAGCACACAGCTGTTTTGGGAAACCCAGAACATAGCATCAGTCTCCTCATGTAATAGTCATGATCCACAGTCCTTTCCCTGTTTTATTACTATTAAAAGAGGTCTCTAGTACCTTTAGGTCTTGGTAAGTTATTAATAGACACACTAAAATATTGATGGATTGTTTTACATTTAATTGGGGCTGTCAAATCTAAACAGTTTTCTGATAGTAAAACATCAAACACTGACATCTGTTGGGGGAAATACTTTCAGAGAAGAGAGCTTTTCGAGTCTGCCCTTTTATATCACAACTGGGTAGGAAGAGAATTAACATCATTATAGTAATGTTATATGATAATGACTGGCTATCTGTGCTAGGCCCTTTACACATTTTCATGTGATTCTCAAGGTGAGATCATGACATTGGCATTCTTATTCATGTTTTATAAAACATGAACTGGAAGAGGCACAGAAAAATGAAGTGACTTCCCAAAGAAGTTACAGTGGAGGCACATCTTCAAATGAGGACTTTCAAACTTCAGAGCATTTCCTGTGCCACTAAGTCATTATTTCATAGTCCTTTTGTTTTTTGGTTTTACTCATACTGCATGAACACAGTGTCTTTATGTACTCCCGAAAGTTCCTTTCTGTGCCCCTTGAAAGATGGTTTCCCAGTTCCTTGGAGATCACCCTCCTAGACTGTGCTCCTTGTGTTTGATTTATATTACTTTAATCTTTTGTTGTGCTTTTGGCTAGGTAGGATTATAGAGAAATGCCTAATTAGCAGAGATGACCAACAACTACAGCATTCAGTTCTAAATATATTGGGTTAGGCACTTGTTTGTGTGCTTTTTAAATTAAATGGTTGTCTGGAGGGAAACATGTTTTGTGAAATGTTCTTTTCTGGCTTGTTTGGGTTGTGAGACCTTGGTGAGTGGTAGTTATGAAGGGTCCCATTGTGATTTAGGCACCGTACACATTCCTGACTCTGTCTTCTACATGTGCAACTTCTCATGGTCACATGGCAGGTGTTTTAGTTGAGAAAAACTAGATACTGTGGCAGAGCCCATGTTGGGATTAGGAGACCCAAATTCTGGTCCTATTTTGGACTGTCATTAATTTATTCTTTGCCATCGGGCTCATCATTTAACTTCTTTCTGGCCTCAGTTTCCTGATTTGTTAAATACTGGGTTAATAAATTATTGAACTCTTTAAGGCATTTTTCTCAGTTCAAAAACTGTGTCACAAAATGACAAGATGGGTTATTTAACAGATTTTTATTGCAGGCTTTCCACATTTCATGTCCTGTGCTAGCTGCAGTCTAAAGGACATACAGGATAGATACAGATCAATGGAATAAAACTGAGATTGCAGGAATCTACCTGTATATCTGTAGTCCTTTTTTTTTTTGACAGGAGTGGCAAGACCATTCAGTGGGAAAGAATAGTCTTTCCAACAAGTAATCATGGGACAAGTGGGTTTCCATATGCAAATGAATGAATTGAGACCTCTGTCTTAATACTATATACAACAATTAAATCAAGGACTTAACTGTAAGAGCTAAACCATATTTACTTAAACATAGAATAAATCTTTGCAAGCTTGGATTGGCAATGGTTTATTGAATTTGACATCAAAAGCCTAAGAAGTCAGTGAAAAATAAGGTGAATTTCATCAAAGTTAAAAATACAGTTTGTCAAAAGACTTTATCGTTAAAGTGGAAAGAATACCCACTAATGACAAAGTATTTGAGGAGCATGTATCTGGTAAGGTTATAGTATCCAGAGTATATTAAAAGTTCTTTTATTTCAACAAGACAAATAGCCCAATTTAAAAATGGGTACAGAATCTGAATAGATATATCTTCAAAGAAGGTGCTACATAAATGGCTAATAATAAATAAAAATTTTCAGTATCACTAGCCACCAGAGAAATGCAAATTGAAGTCATGTGAGATATCACTTTGCAACCATTAGGATGGCTATAATCAAAAAGAGAGTTACAAAAGTGTTCATAGGATATAGAGCACTGGGGAAAAAAAAGAAAAGATTGATTTTTATAATGCTGGCGAAATCATAAAATGATGTCTCACTTTGGAAAACAGTTTGGTGGTTCCACAAAAACTAAAATATGAGAGTATGTGACTTAGCAGTTCTACACGTAGGTACAGACCCTAGAGCATTGAAATTGTATGTTTGTGCATAGCTTGTCACATGAATGTTCATAGTGTTCCACAATAACCGTAGTGTCCAGTCAGCTGTTGAGTGAATAAGCAAAATATGGTATATCCATAAAATGAAATATTATTCAAACAGATAAGTAATGAAGGAGAGACATACTATAATATGTAACCTTGAAACCTAATCTCAGTGGAAAGTTATACACAAAAGGCCACATGTTACATATTACATGGAATATCTGAATCTGTAGGAAAAAACAGTTTAAAGTTTTCCAGGGACTGAGGGCAGGAGGGAATGGGGAGTAACTGCTAATGTGGGTTTCTTTTTGAGGGGTTGAAATATTGTGAAAGGTGTACAAACTTGTGAATATATTAAAAATTAGGGTCTGAATGCTTTAAAATGGAATTTTTATGGTCTGTGAATCATCTCAACCTCAGAAAGAACATGAAACTTAACTAAAATGAATGGCTTATATAATAATGCTAGAAAAGGTCCTGTGGAAAGATGCAGGGTGACATTCTGCCCTAATGTGTTGGATTGGGCACAGATTCTTGAAATAGGTAGAATTTAAGCAGAGATTTGAAGAATGAATTGGTGTTACTCAGGTGAAAAGTGGTAGCAATGGAAATGAGGAAACAGGGAAAAATATATCAATTTTTATTAACAGTTTAAAGTCAGTTTCCACTCTAGATGGTTTAAGTTCATCCTGCATTGGCAAAGGCCTCTCATAGAGATTGAAAGCAATATAATGATACTTATTATAAAAATATATATAATTTAACCTCTTCCAAGGAAGACAGCATTTGTATTTTACGATTAGATTCTACAAATCTTTAAGTTTTAGACTATGTCTATCTGTTTGTGTGTCTGTCTATCTATTTATTTACTTATGGGTGCTGGGAATCGAATGCAGGGCCTTGCACTTGCTAGGCAAGCACTCTACCACTTAAGTTAAATCCCCAACCCCTAGACTATGTCAACTTAAAATTTAAAATTTTTGTGAAACCAGAACTAAATTCTAGAATTTGTCTGTGCTAGATTTTTCTTCATCAATTTATAAGCCAAGTTTCCAACCTTTCAGCCTATGGAAATTCTACCGCTTTATTTCTTTGGAGAATTTGAGTTTAATTTCAGAAGCTTGTAAAAATTATTGACTATGAAAATATATTGACTTTATTGACTATGTAAAAATAATTTGGAAAAATCCAAATACCTATTGCTGTCAGCTCATAAAACATTAAGAAAGAAATTTGAACAGGTATAAAAGAAGAGATGCAGTATAACCACATCCACATGATCATTACTAGCTTCAAAACTTTTCAGTTTATGGCAGATCTTATTTTATCTGTTATCTACCAACTTTTTTACCCCTTGGATTATGTTGAAGCAAATCTCAGACATTGTACCATTGTGTATGTTTTTTTAAATCTCTAAATGATAAGAATTATTTTTAAAAAAACTATTGGTTTCTTAACTTGGAAATTTTTATGGAAAGAGATTATTTAAATTGTTACCTATTAATATAATGTAATACTTCTACTCATTTATACAGTTTTATTTTACATACATATTCATTTCTTGTAATAATTAACTATGCTGATAAAACAGTAAAATGGGTGTTATAAGAATTTGGTCCATATATCATGTAGTCTTTATATTCATCTTTGTGATTATGATTAACTCAGACTTAGGCACAATAAAAACTTTACACCTTTTACCATATTCAGTGGTCTTTACTTAGTTTACAGAGTCCATCTGTCACTTAATATTATTGACTACCCATTTATTATTGAAATGCTTGTTTTTCTGGTTTGACTTGTCCTGGTTTATCCCTTTATTGGAATATTCCTTTATGGACACATTTTCTTTTACTACCCACAAGATGTGATTATATTCTATCAGTACTCTTGTTTTGAACCTCTTTTGTCCTCAGTGCAAATTCTTAGCTCTTCTGTGGTACTGCCTGTACATACTCTTAATGTATCAGTGAATCCCAAGTGCTTATTATAGTATATTAGTTACCGTCACATAAGTATAACTGAGTAACTGAAGCAATTCAATTTTATAAAGAAAGGTTTATCTTGGCTCATGATTCTGGAGTTTCCAGTATGAAATCAAGTTGGCTGCATTGCTTTGGGTTTCTGTACAGGGCAGCTTGTAAGTGGGCATGCATACGAGAGCAAACTACTCACTTCAGCACTCAGGAAGCAGACAGTGAGAATTGGGCCCCACAGTCCTCTTTAAGAGGACACCCCTCGTGACCTAAAGACCTATTGTGCTCCACTGCTTAAAGTTCCACACCACATCCCAGTAACACCATCCTGGACAAGCCTTTAACATTTGCACCTTTGGGGACACTCAGCACCCAAACTACAGCAGCCGGTGAACGAAAGAACCTCTTCAGTGTTCTTTGTAAATATTGAAAACTTACCAGTGAATATTTCATTGTAACAGATTCACATTTTCAAACTTGGGACCATCTTCTTTTGATTAATAATCAAATTCCCCTTCCTCTTTTGTATACCAACAAAACACTAGGTTTCTTTAAAGTATTAAGCTAGAAATACTCGTATCTTCCACCTTTTTAAATCACCCATGGATGTGCTATTATCTTGTACTGTTTACTGTTCTTTCAAAATACATAAGTTATTTGCATTTTCATTTCTCACTGCCTATTCTAGGCATTTTCTTCCTCTGGGAAACATAGGTTGGCTAAGTGTCCTTCTCTATTACTCCTTAAAAACCCTGTGCTTTCTCTAAGTCAAGATGATGTATTTGCATATTTTTCTTTGTTGGAATTTAAGCTCTTGAGTGGCTAAGATCGAGTTTTATCTGTGTTTTCACAATAGTACGTGCAACATTGTACGATTTGTTAAATGTTAGTTGAATTAAATTGAACTCCTAATATATTCACCTATATTCCTACAATATCTACCTATGGTTTTGCCTTTCCTTTGTAGTAAATTCTATATGAGATCATCTTAACTTTTAGACAATCTAATGTAACCAATAGGGTCTCTATCAGTATTCTGTATATTTCCATTATAGAACTAATTTCAGTTTTTTTTTCTCCCCTTGGAGTGTACCTTCTGTGATGGTAGGGATTATGTCACTCTTACTGTGTCTTTAATACAAACTATTTTTTTAATATGTGGGACCGTAATATTTTTTGAATATAAATGTATACTCCCCTTCTTTCCTGTTTGAGAGCAATGCATATATACATAATTTGGATAATTTCACAGCAGTTACAAACTATAGATTTTGAGTTTTTGGTCCATTGCCACCAGACTGATCTTTCTAAAGTAGTACGTTTGTTTATGAAAAGTTGCATCAGACTCTTCCTGTGCCTGACTTAGGGTAGGTTTTGGAAATATGAAAATAAGAACATCATTCCTGATTTTTATGGGATTTAGAAATGAAGAGGAAGAAATATATGCCTCCTTGGAAAGGCTAAGAGGATCTTCCTAGAGGATATATGATATCTCTAAGGTTCTTTTCAGCTAGATTGTATAAATAACAGGTAGCATTTCCTGTGGCAGCAGGTAAAACCTGGGCTAACTGCGAAGAGAAGACATAGCTACCAGCTGAAAACTTTTGGCTCTTCTGAGGGTGTCCTTATTCTGATTAACTTGAAGTCTACTCTAACCACAGTAATAACTTTGAAATTTCAATTTAATTCCTTGGTGGGTGGAAATTATTTTTAGATTATCCATCGTTTTGTTTTGTTTTGTTTTTTTGGTGGTGCCGGGGATCGAACTCAGGCCCTTGTGCTTACAAGGCAAGCACTCTAATCACTGAGCTAAATCCCCAGCCCCGATTAGCCATTGTTTTGTGAGCTGAGATAATTGAAAGAAGAGTTCAGGAGTGTTCTGCATGATTTTACTGAAGCCAGTGTTAGCTACCTTGTTTATGGTTTTTGATTAACAAAGGAGTCAGGAGGCATTGGCACTTAGCACTGCTCGTTTACTATATTAATATACTTACTTAGTATGCTTATTTTCTCTTTTACTTACAGTAGAATGAAGCTTTATAAGAGCAGAAGTTTTGTCCAGTTTTTGTATTGCTCACTAAATATTTGGGAAATATATAGGAAGTCCTCAGAAGTTTTAATACAGTATTGTAAATAAAATGGTGGAGGTGGAAACTGGTTTGTATGGTTGAGGGTAGCCTGGGCTTTTGATTCAGAATCAACCTGGAATAGTATTTTGTTTTTTATTTTTCAAAGTTTAGTGGGCAACAGAATATTTAGGAAAAATTTCTTCTTAGTCATTTGTTTTTCCTACTGCTTGTAAAGTCTTTTTATATTAGCTTCTATCTTAAATTTCTTATTTTAAGTCTTACAGTCATTGAATGTATTTCTTACTCTATTTCATAGGATCAAACGGTTTTTTAGATTTTTAGAGACAGTACAATTTTAATTATTTCCTCTTTAACCTAAATACAGCTGTGAAGTGTTATATCAGTAAATGGGTTTAGACTTTATTTTTTAAAATCTCTAACCAAATATGCACCAAAAGTAAATATATGTATAAATGAATTTACATTATTCAGAATTCTAGAACTAGACATCTGTCTAATGAATGCTGTTCTAAATGTTGCTAAATGATTAATAGTAATTAAAAGGTTAAATACAAGCTGAAGAAAGCTTTGAATTTTGAAATGTTTGTAACAGCTAGTAATCTGACTGATGCAGACGTTTTTGTCAAAGTTGAAAAAGTTAGAGCTAATTAATTTCTTGGGAGACATATGATGAAATTGTAGGTGTGATAACATATTTGAGTAACATATGGTAGATATGGGGCACCTTTCTAATGACTGAGCAGCCAGTTAAATATAGACTTTTGAGTTTCTTTTATTTCACTTCCATTCTTTGTTACTGTGTATTTTTAAACTGATTTTGTTTTGTAGAGGTCGATACTCAGGATTTAACAATTTACATTCAAAATGTTAATATGAATATGTAATTCTCATCTAAATTGGCATAAATTTCAGTGAAGGTTTCTTTTAAAAATACAGTCATTTCTCCCCAGACTATATATGTGTTAAACTTACACAATTAAATGAAGCAAATGAATGGAGATTGACTTAGAGTATGTATTGTTTCACTTTGATGACCCTTGAGTGGAGAGGAAAGAAATGTTACTTTTAATATACAACATCAATGTATTTATTTTTTCTTTCTTAGGGATTCACTATTTGCATTTTGACAATAGTAATTTCCTTCTGATCCTTTTTATATAAAAGTTCCAATCTCAGTTTCTTGAATATTGTTTGGTAAAGATTACAGATTAAAAAGAATTTAAAATTATTTTATACCACCTACAGTTAAAGTAGTATCTAATGTAGTTTGAGAAATTTGAAATGAAAATTTTGCAAGTAAAGTCAACATAGTGACTTATAGCTGATATTTTCACTTTTTATAGGTTGTATTTTTACCAAAATTTATATGATTATAATGTGGTATAGAGTGTAAAGTTTTCTGTCATTCAAAGATTTCCACAGTGAAATAAGATTTCAGGGTAAAAATATTTCTGTCATGCTGCAGAGCCAGCAGTGGGAGTATGTTCTTTTAGCTTCAGACTTAATCCCAATAGTCTACTGATTAGATTGATGAAAGGAAAAAGTAAGCAAAGGCTGTGCATTTGTAGTTCTTCTAAAATTGAATTAAAGCAAAAGTAGTGTTTGTGTCTTAAAATTGAAGTAAATGGAAAGGGAATGTAATCTTAGGCCTTAAGGAAAATGATCGATGAACTCTAGAATTATAGTTAATAGTGATAGGTTAATTGTAGAATTACAACCAACACTCTGGTTTTTGCTCTTAATACATTAGTCAGAATACTGCTGAACTTTTTATATAGTTACAAGGTTCTAACATGTCTAGAAATGCCCCTTATTGATTTACTAAAGTGTTTCAATATTACCACACTCGTTTGCATTTAAATTTGAGTATACTATGAAGTATTTTGGTATGGACATCTGTTCATTGTAGCTTTCCGTATTCTTAAATCTGTTGTGAAATTTCCCCTCTTAATTGACAGCTTTTTTAATGGTGATAAAGACAAGTATACATGAGAGACTGATAAAATATTTTGTTCTGAGTGGACTTTGAACTCAGGTCTTACAGTAAATAACGTGGTGAAATTTCAAATGATTCACAGTGAAGCATTGTGTTTTCATGCATTTAATAATAAAATTTGAAAATTTGGAATATTCCCTAACTACCTGTGCACTTTTTTCTTTATTGCATTTTTATTTATATATTATACAGAATATTGAGTTTCGTTGTGTAGTTTTCATATATATTTGGAACATACTTTGATCCTGTTATCCCCCTGTGGTACCCCACTTTACCTTCCCCTTCCCTAATTCCTTTCTTGCTGACAGTGTCCCTTGTACAATACTTTCATGTCATCTTTTTGTTTGTTTCTAGATTCTATATATGGGACTCTCAGTTTTAAAGATAATAGAATTGTCTGAAATACAGCTTATCAGTTTGAAAAATGGCCGTTGTGATTTATTTTGTAGCTATAAACTTCAAATAACTTTTAATTGATAAGATTGTTATAATTATTAGAATTGTCAGAAACAAAAAATCCTGGGTAGACTTATTTATGTTAAAAAAAAGCTTATGAGAGATTTGGTAGAGTAAAATAGTTTAGAAATTGACTGGTTTTAGTTTTGTTACCAAAAATGACAATATAAACTTCAATTGATTTTTTTCTTTTTTTTTACTACAGTAATAATAGCAGTGTGACTAGTAGCAATATTTAACGAAGAAGGCAAGAACAGATAGTACTTAATGAAGAACGAGAAGATGATAATTTTTTATTCAGTAGGAAAATTGATATTTCATTCGATTTCATTGTCGAGTGGATTTACTAGGAATATCTTCTTTTTTTTTTTTGCTTTCATAGATTGTTGAAATATTTTCCATTCAGATAAGTCTGTCTTTATGTCATAAAGTAAGTAAATGACAGATACCAGATCTATAAGCCAGCACTTAAAAATCACCATAAAGTACTTGGCCTTGTTCCTGAAAGCTGTGCTTCATTCTAGAAATGTTTCTGGAACAGTGAGTAAATGATTTTGGAAGATTAGAAGATTTACATTTTAAATATAGTGTCAACAATTTTACCTTGCCATGCATAATTTGCATTGCCAGATGTGCCAAGGTCAATGTTTTAAGCTTTCATGTCTTACTTATTTTCTGATGTTACTTAGTAAGTCTTGAAGGGACTTATGATTGAAAAGAAGAGTTTGGGAGAAAGTATGTTAATAGTCTTATTAATAGTGTGGAAAATGGTCCATTTTGTGTAGAGTGTGATGCACTGTCTCACATAGAAGCAGGTTTTTGGATGCCTTCATAGCCATCTGTAGAGGGTGGATCATTGATTATACATCAGTCAGATAAAAAGATAATTTTGACATTATCTTTCCTTCTCTAAATACCTTGCTTCTGCAAAATGGTATGATAACTTGATCAAATCATTAAAAAGGAGTTCCAAAGGAGGCAATTAAAAAACATATTACATAGTAAATGTAATCACTGTCTGTGATTTTATTTTAATATTTGCTGTTGACATGAAAAAATTTAGGAACAGATGATCAGCAATCTAACTTGAGAATAGATGATTATTTTTTTCCCTCTAGGAATGAAAGATTAATTTTAATAAACATTTTAAATCCATCAATTTCACATGAATTAGTCACAAAATACATGACAAAACTCAAAGAGTCACTATCAAGGTATTAAACTTATCCTTCAGAAAGTTAGGATTAACTTTGAATGATCTTATTTATTTACACTGCTAGAAATCATGAAAAAAAACCTGACTCTTAGAAATTGTCATAGATTTATAATTTTGCATTAGATACGGGATTTGGATTCATGTTAGTAGCTGCTACAGTAAATCAATTTCCAGCATAAATCAAAATTCTGTGGGTTTTTCCTTCAACAACAAAATACTGTATTTCTTAAAAAGCGCATTTACCGTATTCCTTAAAGTACATTCATAGTATTTTCCTTAAGAAAATATAATGTCTTTAAGTTAACTGATATCTCTTCCTAGCTAACATTTAGCTGTTATTACGTATCAGACATAGTGCTCTGTGCTTTGTATGTAGTTTCGTTTTCATACTTAAGTGGGGGGCTGGGGATTTAGCTCAGTGATTAGAGTGCTTGCCTTGTAACTACAAGGGCCTGAGTTCGATCCCCGGCACCACAAAAAACAAAACAAACAAACATACTTAAGTGGGATGCATATTTGTCTTTTTGTGACTGTCTCACTTAGCATGCCTTCAGGGTTCATCCATGTTGTAGGATGTGTCAGAATTTCCTTTTTTAGGCTATGTCATGTCCTCTGTGTATGCCACATTTCATATTTCCATTTTTCTGTTGATGCCTTTTAGTTTTTGGAAATGTATTTTGTCTATAGTTTTGAGGGATAATTTTACTTAGTAGGGTTCTATGTCAGAGTTTATTTTCTTGTACTCATTGAAGAAACTGTTCCTTTGTTTTTGAGCTTCCATTTTAATTACTGATGTGTTAGCTGTTAGTGTAACTGTTACACTTTGGGGAGGTAATCTCCCTTTTCTTGAGGTAATTTTAAGAAGCTTTTGGCTCAAACACAGGTTTCTTTTTTCTTTTCTTTCCCACATAGGCTCAGTGTTCACTAGCTATTTTGAATATATAGATTAATATCTTTCATCAAGTCCAGGAAATTATTAGCCATTAATTCTGTGACCAATTCTTTTGACCTTTATTCTTTCTGATCTGGGATGCCTGTTAAAAACTTATAAAATCTTCCATATGTGTACTCTGTTTATCTTATCTCCTTCTATGTTTTCCATCTTTTTGTCTTTTTTTTTGGTTTCATTCTGGATAGTTTCTCCTGACAGTGTCACAGTTCACTATTTCTCTTTTTTCGTGAGGCTTAAAATGGTAGTTAATTTTTAGTTCATCGAGTTCATATTTTTTGGCATTGTACTTTTCAGTCCTCAAATTTCTGATTGTTTCTCTTTCATATTAGTCACATCACATGTATAGTTTTATACTTCACTGATGAAAACTTCAAGTTTGGTTTTTCTCAAAGCTTCAGGTTTGAACATAGAATAATCCTACTTGTTTTACTTACATTCTGTGTCTGATACTTTCAGTATCAGATTCATTAACATCGAGTTTATGGCCACCACCACTAAACTCATGCCTGGATGAATCTTATTTAAACAGCACATATTTTCTCTGCAAGGCACATCATAGCCCTCTTGCATTGTGGAACACTAGACGGGACTTCAGCATTGGATGTGGGGGCTGTTTTAAATAGCAAAATAATCAACAGAAAGCACAAAAAATATGAAAAACATGGCACTAAATACAAAACACAAAGGAGATTGGTTATAGTAATAGAGCTGAAGCAGCAAGACAGAGGGTTACATCTTGTTCACTTTAATCTGGAAACACGGGCATCAGGTAAATTCACATTATTTGCCACTTGCCACATGTCTGCAAATGACCGTAAAGTAACACCTAGGGTGTTAATACTTGGCTTACAAATAATTTTTAGTGAGTAGAACCCCTGAATAATGAATAATGTACTGCACATGGTATTTGAAAATTGTATGTAGAGAAAGAGTTAAAGATACATTACAGTGATAAGTACTTGCCCACGTTTATAGCAGCACAACTCATGGTAGCTAAATCTCAGAAGTGGCTTATATGTCCATCAACAGATGAATGGATAAAGAAAATGTGGATACACACATTGTGTGTCTCTATTGTGTATTTAGACACAATAGAGTATTACTGTGCCATAAAGGATAAATTTGAGTCAGTTGTAGGGAGATGGATGCACTTTGAGGCCATAATGTTAAGTAAAATAAATCAGATGCATATGAGAAATCCAAAATACAAATAAAGAGCAAAATAAAAGATAGATAATAGGAAATAGGGAGATAGATCTTTTGCAAAAGAGGAGACCAAGAGATGGAAGGAAGGGAGGAAGAAGAGGGGAAGGGGATGAAAAAATAATTAAAGTATATTATGTGTACATGTACCAACTCCTCATGTTGAATGTAATCATTATGTACTGCAGACATACTAATAAAAATACAAATTAGAAAACTAACCAAAAAATGCCAAAAATTATATGTACAATAATGAAACCTTAAATAAAGTTATCTCACCCCAAAGGGCTTTTATTTTGTATCTCTCTGATACCTTGCAGACATTAGAAATCCAGGAGCCCCCTAATCCAAGTTCAAAGAGTGGTATTTCCTTATCTACTCTGATAATATGAGTTTGTGTAACAGATCTGTGCAAGATCTAGTTTATTTTTTGTATTGCCATTACCGTTAAAGAATAGCCATTTGTTGTTCCAGCTTACTGTGGGAGTTGTTTTATCAACATTCTCATTTTATCTAACATTTTAAATTGTTCTTCGTGGAATGTCTATCTGAATCACCTAATCTCACGTTTATGGCAGTAGAATCTCTCTTTTCCTTTAATTCTTTCTGCCTTTTCATGATTTTTATATTACCATCTCCTCTTTTTCGTTCTTTTTTTTTTGAAGTACTTACTATAATTGTTGCAAAATTGAATAATTCTTCTCATTTAGGTACATTTTATAGAATGCACTAAGGTGTAGCCTTTGGGTTATTTTGGTAATGTAAGAAATGCACTGATATTTTTAAAAATAAAAACAAGACCTGGAATTTGGAATAAGTCTCTACTGAATTTTTTGTTATTTTTAAATCTTTTCTAATTCATGAAATTAATCCTTAGCCATCACATTATTTTGGAAAGGGTACACCATGGTGTGTTGATTTAGCCTCCACTTATGTTATTGTGTGTGTTGTGTGGTGCTGAGGCTAGAACCCAGGGCCTTGTGCGTGCCAGGCAAGCACTCTACGCCTGAACATACCCTCAGCTGGGCTTATATTGTATTTTATCACATGGGATGGCTATTATGGATAAGTTAAATTTAATTGTCATTACCTTTTTTTCTTGTTGAATCTGTCCGTCTTCCCCTTTATTCTCTTTTCCGGACAGCAGCCCTAGTGATCCTATTAAAACTTAAGTCAGATAATGTGACTTCTCTGCTCAGAAACCTCTGTGGCTTCCCGTCCTATCCCAGTAAAGGCCAAAGTCCTTTGTGGAATCTGCAGCTTCTGGCTGGTCATTCATCTCTCTGACTCGATTTCCTTGTCGCCCCTCCCTGTTCTTCAGTGCTCTGATCGGTCCAGCTTTTTTGTGTTCCTGGAACATGCTTCACATTTCCCATCTCAAGGCCTTGCTGTTGTCTCTGTTAAGAAAGCTCTTCCCCTATTAATCATAATGATTAATGATTAAAATTAATCATTCTAATTTGTCTTAAATCTACCTCTTTAGTGCAGCTTTCCTTGATTACTGTATAATCTAAGACTTTATTCCTCTTTATATTTACTCCTTTCCTGTTTTGTGTTTTTTTCCTTAGCATCTATCATACTGTATACTCTACTTTCTTCTCCATCAAAATATAAACTGCTGGAAGCAAGATTTTTATCTCCTTTTTCCTACAGTGATTCCTAGTGCCTATAAAGGAGTAGGGCATTTCATATTTGTTGAATGGATAATGAATGAATGAAATTTATTAATAGAACCTATTAAGAGCTTTAATTAGTTGTTAATTAGTTAAATCTATATAAAAGACAGACAATGCAAAAAAATTTACACTTCATCTTTTATTGATTTTAAAAAATAATTTCAATTTTACAAAAGTTGTATATATAATGCTTTTCTTCATAAGTTACTACCCTTAATACTTAGGCACATCTTCTGGACAAATAACATCCTCTTATATAAGAAGAGTACAAATATTAAGTGAAGAAGTTAATATTAACACCTCAATCACTACGTCTGTTCATCATACCTCATTCAGATTTTTCCAGTTCTTGCAAAATTGTCTTTCATTGAGAAATCGTAATCCAGGATCTTAACATTGCATTTGGTTGCCAGGGCTCTTTAGTCTTTTCTTTTCACCTGAAGTGCTTCCACAGTTTTAATTTTTATGATCCTCATGCTTTTCAGAATTACATGCCAATTATTTTATAGAATGTCCTGCCATTTGGGTGTGTCTGATGTTTCTTCATGATTAGATAGATCCCAGTTACATGTTTTTGGGCAGCAATATCCCAGAAGTGCTGCTTTTTTCTTATTGAATCCTGTGAGTTGATGTTTAATTTTGACTTACCCAGTACTACTGATATTGTTTATTTAATGAAGGTAGTGACTATTTTCTCCACTGTAACAGTAGGTCCTACCCGCCATTTTTTGTAATTTCTAAGTAGATGATGTGAGACTGTGTAAATGACCATGTTCCATCAAACTTTCACCAATTAGTTTTAGCATCGTTGATGTTTCTTACCTAATTTAATTGCAACAAAAGTGGGTGTCAAGAGTGATGATTTTCAAATTCCTTATTTTTCTGCATCATTCTGCTGTGAGAAATCTTTCCACTCATTAATTCATTTACTTATTTAGATCAGTATAGGCTTGTGGATTCTAATGTTTTTTAAAATTCAATAAATTAACAGTTCTTTATTGATATGTATTATGATATGGCAACTGTTTCACATGGGGCTAGTGGGAGCTATTTCATATTTCTTTGTACTTTAATACATCTCCATCTGTCTTTGAGTACCTTTTACTCCTTGACGCAGCAAGATCTTCCAGATTCATCTTGTGAAAATCCTTGCCTGGGTCCTTGAATCAGCTGTTTTCCAGGGAACACTAATTTCTTTCTGTGATAATGATTTTTTGTACTCTTGGTTTTTTGTTTTTTTTTTTTTTTTGGTAGTACTGGGGATCTAACCCAGGTGTGCTTTATCTCTGAACTACACACAGCCCCTCTTATGACAGGGTCTTGGCTAACTTGCCCAAGCTGATCTTGAATTTATAATCCTCCTGCCTCAGCCTCCTGAGTAGCTGGGATTACAGGTACGCGCCACCATGCCCAGCCAGATGAATATATAGTAGGTATTTGATGTGAGAAAAGAAACTAAGACATTGTCCTTTACTTTAAGGATAGGCTGTCATATACAAACCAGTACATTTTTGACAGTTTGAAAAACACATTCATGGGGCTGGGGATTTAGCTCAGTGGTTAGAGTGCTTGCCTCGCAAGCGCAAGGCCCTGAGTTCGATCCCCAGCACCAAAAAAAAAAAAAAAAAGAAAAGAAAAACACATTCATGTAATTCGTGTGTCTCACTGCCAGGTGACTCCGATTTGAATTCAGTTCTTTCAGCTGGCTTGAACCACCAATGGTACAAGCATGACTGTCCCTCTGGTGGCTGCGACCACTTCTCAGGGGTCTTTGATTACAGTAATCCAAAGAAAGTTGTTGATTTAGCAGACCAGATGTCATCGTATTACAGTTCCTTCAGGAGAGCATTAAAATGGTATAAAAATCATAATACAGCTAATTTGTGGTACAGCAGTTGTAAATGCCTATTATATAAACCAGCAATGGGGTACTTGTGAGATTTCCACATTAAAATTCAGAGAATTAATTATCGCTACACTATTCACAAATATAAATACATTTCTTTTAATTTAATGAAATTTTTTATTATAATAATTTTAATTGATATGGATAGTATTAGTATTTATATTTGGGCAGTAATTTCATATTCAAGCAACTAACTAGATTTGGTCTATTTAGACTTTTTATTTTATTGGTAAAAAGACCAATAAAAGTGATTAATTCATTTATACAACTGGTGGTACCAGCCACCCAGTAGGACAGTCCTGCACTTACCACCCACCAGTGGTTCATACCAGCAGAAACATGTTAGTAGTGTACTGTTAATAACTGAGTTGGAACACAGGCAAAAGGGAGAAAATTCTTTTTTTTTTTTAAAAGGAGAAAATTCTACATGAGGACTTTTATAATGTACTTCTAACTTTACTTGGGGAATAAGACTAATACATGAAACACATGGAGAATAATTCAAGGCAATATGTAAATAAATGCCATCACATTATTAGTACTGTTACTACTGTTATTTCTCCATCTTGATTTTATAGAGGGCTTCATGAAGAAAGATTGTGGCTCTTCAATTTAGGTCTGGTAGTTTTATGTAACCTCTCTCAAAATTTCTGCAGTGTTTACTTCTGACACACTGCTGCTTAAGCCTCCAGCCTGTTGAAGAGTTGGAACTCTAGGTAGCAGACAAATAGAGAATAATTGTAGAGACGTGTTGAGGCCTATAACATAGTGAAATGTTTGTGTGTCCTGGGAAGAGCCATTTATTCCTATTCCAGCTTTGACACTATCAACATTGGGTTACAAAAGAATCATATTACACAACTATCATGTATATAAAGCAGACATTTTTTCTTCAGCCAGATATTTATGTCTTCTGAAAACCAGATTTCCTTGGGTTATTCATACATATAAATGGAGTTTGTTGCCCTCTTCCTTGCAGCTTTTAGGGTCTGTTGTGCAGACGCTAGAAGATGTTGAGAATCAGTGCATTTAGGGAAAAAGGGGAGAAATTGCAGTAAAACGAAAAAGCTTATTTTTTCAGGTCAGTGCTATCCTGCTTATGTGTGAGCTTTGTGCATCTAAGTATCTTTCTTTGCTACCTATCTTTTTAAAATGCTACTTTTATTTTAATTTCTTACACTACTTAAAACCCCTTGAATTATAAATTTAAGTTAGTCATACTATTTCAAAATTTTGGTCACCTTGTAAACGATCCTTTCACTTGTTCTTTAAAGCAGTTTGCATTCTTCTTGTTGCCTGCTGAGATCAAGCGGTGGTGGAGGGGTCATCGTACATTTGAAACAGTGTTTGGGAGGTTAAGGCAGGTGAGGATGGAATTGGTATGCCGAAGACTATGAAGACCTTGAAACTGGCAGAAATAAACAAGAAGGTGGGAGATGAGTATTTGTTGGGGAAGGAGGTGGAGCTATGACTGTCCGGTCCATTTACCCATTTCAGGTATCTGCACAGGACCAGTTCTGTGCCCTGAAAGAGAGGTAGAGACTTTTAACTTCCTTTCCCCACTCTTCTGTTCCAGGGACCTGGACTTCAGGCTGGGCTTGCTGTTGATGACTGGGCCTTTTAAAGGGGCAGACTTGACCTTGACTGTGTCCTGCAATTCAACTACTAATAGCATTATTCTCTGGAACAAAGCATGTAGAGTACTCAAAAGGTATTAGTGAACTTAAAGAAGGTAGACCATTTGTAAACCAAGACACTATTTGCAAAGTGGTTAAATGGTATTTAAAAATTTAATAGGACTGAGGATTTAGCTCAATGGTTAGAGTACTTGCCTTGCAAGCACAAGGCCCTGAGTTTGATCCCCAGCACTAAAAAAAAAAAAAAAATTAAGTTCTATTTGAGTTTAAAGAAATAAAAATAAAAGTTGAAAATACCAAATCTGAGACTGTGCATAATTGAAATGAGGTTGTTTTTTACAGAATTAAATTTGGCAAGTGATTAATCCTTAATAAGGAATAATCGTTTTATCTATTTTAGGGAAAAATTAATTTAACAAACCTATTATTATGTGAAATTTAGGTAATGAACATGGGCAGTACATAATTTCCATAACATTTATAGCATTGACCACAAAAAAGGCTGAATTAGTATCATCAAATACAAAGAATGTTCATTTCAGAATCAAAGCTGTTCAGGAAGCACTATTCATGGTTACTATAATTAATTCAGTGTTTCAGGGCTATTTAAAATTGCTGTGCCCTATCACTTTTAATAGATACACCTTTCAGGTGCATATATGGGTACATAAATGTTTTTTATACCTTTCAAAATGGAGGGGTTTTTTTTCTTAAATATGTTCTCCGAACAAATGATTTTTGGTTTTGTACCAAAAATAAAGAAACTTTCAGTTACGTTAAATAACAAAAGAGGTCTCCAACAAGCTGTTTCAGAATCCGTACACACTATTAACCCAGCTCAGTACTTTGCTGTGCTTGGCTTACAGGAGTTCTCTAGTTCCCCCCATCTTTTCCTAGAGTTTGTAGAGATTTGGTTGGGTGGGATATCAGTGTGAATAGCCCATTGACCAATTAGAGTGGATTTGGACAGCTGTTAGCCAAGAGGTGAAGTTTCTGGAGGCCAGCCCACCTCCTGAAATCCTTATCACCTAAGAACTCAGTGTCAGTAGCCACGTGCTGCTTTTGTGTCTTCTGGACTCTTCCCTGCAAGCCTTATTCCCCTAGGCCTGGGTCCTGTTTCAGCTCTTCGTGCAGACAAAGGTTCATTCGGCAGTAAATATTTCTGCTTTCTCCATTTCACATTTGAGTTTGGGTTCCAGTGTACCTTCCTGATGAAAGTGCCTCTCCCCTCAAGAGTGGATTTTTTAGGACCGCACAGCAGAATGTCCTGATTCTTTCACTAGGTTAAGGAGAAAAAGAAAACAACAAAACAAAAAGACTATGATTTAAAAAGATAAATGTTATCTCTTTCTTCTTCTTGTAAAAGACATGGGAGACTACTACATACATAAAATTTAGGTATAACTGTATTCTTTACATTATTCATATAATAAATAATATTTGATACTCTTAATACTTGAACCCAAATCCAAGTATTTGGCAAGAATATTCAGGTCATTTGTCATTCTTGGATATACTGTAAGCAGTTGGTGTACAAATGGACTTTTTGCACACATTAAAACTTGCCTGTGGCAAATGTCTATGTGTTATAACATTGCGTAGATGCTTAAAATGTGTTGTTCCTCAGGATTCTGAGCTAATACTTTTCTGGAACTGCTTTTAGTCTTGTTTTAGGAAGCATTCTTTTTAGAAAGTATATCTTGTTTGGTACAAAGTAGACTTGTGACAGGTCAATTTCCACAAGAAAGATTAGGCCAGATAGTTTAGAATTAGAAAATTGATCTTTTTTGTAAAGTATTATATTCACTTCCTGTATGTGCTTATAGTCTAATAGTGTCAGTATCAACAGCTAAAACAAAAGCAAGTTGATTTTCTTTTATAAAAATATATTACCTTGTTTTAATGAATTGACTAGTTACTTGAGTATTTTTTTTTCTAGTTACTTGAGTATTAACCTTAAGCAACATTCACTGAAATCATGCTATGTGAAGAGTAATGTGTTTAAATTCAAAGCATTTTGAAGAAATACCCAGAGTTGGAGGACAGGGGCATTGAGCTTGCCACCCTTGTGATATACTGCATGAGGCAAGGTGGGAGAGCATATTGTATTTCCTGGAAAGCATGATTTGGAATTTTCAAATCCTTAGGACACATCTGAAGATAACATAAGACATATGTTAATATAAAATGTGATACATTAGAAACACTGAATTATGATTGGAAATAATTAGGATAAGTTTAAATGAAGTGGTTTAAATTAGTGTTTTTGAAAGAAGGGAGGATAGATAAGCAGAATGTAAATTTGGGCTAAGGTCATGGGCAAATTAATTTGCACTTGTTGCTTTAACTGTTTTTTCATTGAAACAAGACTCTTACTCTTTATTACTAAAGAATGTATGGGACCATGTTGCCTTTGGGCTGTATGAGAAGTGGATAGAGGAGGGGCTTCAAGGAAAATAGGAAGAGTAAAAAAATTACTACACTGTAGAAGCTACGTGAGGGAGTCATTATTACAATATTATGTAAGGATTGAAGGAGAAGGAGGCCTGCAAAGAGGGTCACAATGAAGGCCTCATTGGTCACAGGCTTGATGACTTTGCACAATCGGTGTCAAGACAGTAATGATCGTAAGCAGCATACTGCCAGGAGTTGAATAATGGGTAAATGGTAAAGAAGTGGAAAAACTGACTGTAAATACTCCTTTGAAATTATTTTTTGATAAAAGGAAAGAAAATTGACAGGAGCAGTTTTGAGAAAGTTGATTTTTGGATAGATGTGCCTGAGCATATTCACAGGTTTTAGGGAAGAGGCCAGCCACAGTGCTGAGGGAGAGTCTGCAAATTCGACAGAGACATAATCAAAGACATAACCAAATTTTAGAGAAAGATAACAAATATGGGACAAGGGAAGAGGGGTTAATCCTTGACAAGAAGGGTATATATATTTCCCTTGATACAGGGAAAGGGGATATAGTCCAAATGAGAGTTTTCAAATGGAGAGCTGAGATGTTGGGTTATTCACATTTGATGATTTCCATGTTTCCTAGGAGCTAAGGTGTATATTATAAAATGAGAGAAATGGGGTTTGGGGAGAGGTTTTTGAATAAGGTGAAGAAGATGGGGCATGGTTGCTGTGGAAAATAGTCATGTGGTCAAGTCAAGTAGAGATAAAATAATTTCTTAGTTTTGCATAGAATTATGATACATTCATTTAGTTTAATTTAATGATTTAATATATCTACAGTCAGGGGAGTTACACAGAAAATAGATTATATAATATAATTGAAGTGGAGAGTAATGTATAGTGAAAGAAAAAGTAAATGAAAAAAAATACAGGCTAACTGTGAATTCCATGAATGAGACAAGTGAATTTACAGCCTGGGAACATAGGGAGAGAATGGAGTAGAATTGATAAGAAAAAGGAAAGAGGAAGCCAAGTAGCAGAGAAGAAAGGTAGAGTATTCATGCAACAATATTGGAGTACCTGCCATGTGCAAGGTACTGTTCTTTTGTGTTCACAAGGAATTAAGTGGAAAGTACTGTATATACTGTTCCGTGGACTCGCCACTAGATGTCACTCTGACTCATGGTAGTCCTTGCCTTGACACGCCTTAAAATTTAGGGTTTTTGAAGGGTTTAGGGTTGTATACATCTATGTTAATCTGTAAGGGCATTTGCATGTCTATTCTTTATTTCCAGGTATCATGTTTAGAGAGACTACCTCCTTTAAAACTCAAATTTAAAAAATTTAATTGTGATTAATACTGTCTTTGCATTTAAAAAATTTTTAATTGTATTAATCATACTAAATAGTATTCCTCTGGTGAACTTTAAACTTTTCTGAAATTCCACATCAAAATTTGTGAGATTATTTTCACATATATATATGCCAAATTGATTCTGGTTTTACAGGGACTAATTTCTGTAAACATTAATAAAAGTCCTTACTTCTAGGTAGTAAGGATTGCAAGTATCAACACCAAATCTGTAAATGTAAGGTTTTACACTGTGACCTTTTTGCCCTTAATTAGAGGGAAGAACATAGTATCTACCCAGAGGTCATGTTTAGAAAGCTTATCAGACTTTCTGCCTATCTAGAACTTTTTCTAACTTGGTTCCTTTGAAACTTCCAAACAATTTGGACAACTTTATAATATAATTGTCTTGTTTTTGTTTTTGTTTTTCGAGATGGTGTCTCACTCTATAGTTCAGGCTGGCTTTGAACTCACTATATAGCCCAAGCTGGCGATCCTCCTGCCACAGCCTCCGGAGTGCTGGGATTAGAGGTCTGCACCACCACACCTGGCTGTAACATAATTGTTTTAAAAAGCATGCAAAAACCAGACAAATCAACCATCAAAACATGTTGACTTCCCCAGAAATACACATAAACACTATCCAAGTGGGCATGGTGATACACACCTATAATTCCAGCACTCTGGGCAGCTGAGGTGGGATGATTGCAAATTCAAGCCCCGCCTTTACAATTTAATGACTTAGTGAGACCCTATCTCAAAAAAAGAAGAATAAAATATAAAGGGCTGGGGATAAAGTTTAGCTCAAAGGCCCTGGGTTCAAACCCCAGCACTACCATAATGATAATAACAGCAATGGTATCATCATCATCATCCAGGCATACTAGTATTTCTTAAAATATCTTTGTGCCCTTATCTTTTCTGTTACTTTTTATTTCATTTAACAGAAGATACATGTGAGATTATACAGTGTTGCTAGAACTGTTGTGTGTTTTCAGAAAACTATTTGCAGATCATTACAGGAGAAAAATGCATTTATAGGCCTACACAGTGTTTTCTACAAACCTCATTTCACTGTTCTTACTTAATTTGTGGCTCATTGTGATCTTATAGCATTTTTAGCCATGTTAACAACAAACCTATGCTGTCTCTTAAGTGTCTTGAATTTACCCTTTTGAGTTTTAGTTTGTTTATTGACAAAGTCAGTTCATAGTTTAATGTGATTTTCTGTAGTACCTCCCAACATAGAATCTTCCATTTGGAAAGGTGCCTATTTGCGCTAATCTCTATAAAAGCTAAAGGTAGTCAGGAAAGCCCTTTCAGGTATGTCAAGTACAGACCAGTGCACAGACCGGTAAGCTACAAGGAAGGGAAAGATACAGTATTGGGAATAACTGCATAACAGATACCATTGCTGCTTGCTTTGAGATTGTAGGATTCTCTTTCTTGATGGGGAACTTACTTTTTTTTTTTTTTAAGACTAAGTGTTATGTACTGTTTTGGTATAATATGTGGTAGTGAAGATGCTTCTTTGTTTCTTGGTGTACAAGTTCATTTTGCTTTTTGGGTAAGTGAATGTGAATATGCTGTATTGGTGGAGATACACTGGGTGGAATGCTAAAGCAAGAAGGGGCCATAAAAATCATACCAGCAGCGGCATTTTAATTCTACTTTTCTAAAATTGTGTTGAAGCAGTCGCTGTGAATTACAGGCTGTGATTTCTTTTTTAAAGCATTACAGTATGATGCAAACATGCTTCATTCATGAAAGTCCTCTTGAAATTATTCTACAATTTCCTTTTCGTTCTCAAATTAATTTTGCTCTCTAAGCTTAAAAGTAAGTGTTTTGACTCTTTGCACAAGGAAAAATGTTCATTTTATTTCTTTGGAGTTTTGCCATGAAAATATTAGCTGTTTTATTTCAGGAATATATTCCTTTGTCATGCTATGAACAAGTTTATTTAGATAAAAGCCATCTATATACCCCCCACCTCTAATCCCCAGAGGCCTTAACCTCTGTTAGGAACAAATGTAGATTTTTGTTTGTTTGAAATAGCTTCCTGGGCATGTAAAAACCCTTTTGACATCATTATTTAGGGGCTTCCACCCTCCCAGGGGAATCACAGTCTACTACAGAAACTTTGCAGCTGGTGTGCTCCCGAAGCCCCTTGTGGTGATTGCTGTTAAACTCGCATGGCAGCCTGCCGTGTCCCTTTGCTCTACTGGCCCGCCCCACTCTCACATTTGTGTTCTTCATGACAGTAAGAATTCTCAGAGGTAAAACTCAGGGCTGAAAATATTGGGTGTCTTCTTTGTCCTTTGTTCCTCCTAATTCATTTTTATTCTGAGCATTAAGCATATTCATAAAGTTTCCTGGAGATTATCAAAGGAAAAATTACCCTTCCTTCACTGTTCTGATAAGCTTTTTGTTTCTTAAAAACAAAACAAACTGTTAAATAACAAAGCATTACATAAATATGCAGTGCTTATAGCACTCCTGTTTTGTGTAAAATGTTTTTGAAACAGACCAGAATTCATAGTCTCAATCTGTAGTCCTGCCTGTGACCTAGTTTTTCAAACTTGGAAGTTTCTTTATCTCTGTGTTCTTTGTTAATGAAATGAGGATACAAATAACCCAAGCAAGTGGCAGTTAATGACTTACTAACTCAGTAACACATTAGTTGACAAGAAATTTTCTCTCAGCTGTTTGCTTTAACTTTAACTACCTTTAATCAAGTATAGGCTTGTATTGGATTACTTAGAGGAAAATACTTTACTCAAGATAAAAGCATGTTTATCTTACTGAAATGTAAAGATGGAATACATTTTAACTAATTATATGGGGCGTAATTTAGATATTATGAAACTATGTAACAAGCCTAATTAAGAAAGATATAAAAAGATATGGGACTGATAGCCCAAGTTAGAGATGGATGTTAAATTAATACATGTATTTGTATACCTAAATACATACGATGTAACATATAAATTATGTTAAAATATAATAAACATTGAAGTAAGGCTAAGTGGAAACAGAAAGCTAAATAAAAAAATCATCTAGGGAGCCTGAAAGATCTTTTAATTTTGATTCTGCTTAGGGGATTTGTGTTTTTTATGTCTTGCGTTATTAAACTAGCCACAAAGGCATGCGATAGGAAATTCCTTTGCGTAGTAAAACTTCTTTCTTAATGCCACTGACTAGAGGGTAGGAGAATCATTGAGAAGGAAAAATGATAAATTTTTATTCTGGAGAACTGAGTATTAGTATCACCTACTGCCAGCTGCCTTTATAACCCTGAGCAAATCTCTTTACTTTTTTTTTTTTTTTGTACTGGAATAGCCTTAAATCATCTTTAAAATCTCTGTATGTTTCAGTATACTGCAATATTCTAAAGTCAATGTTTTTTATATCATATTTATATCTCATTTTCTTAAAAATACTTTTGTGGGGAACTAAAACCTTTAACAAGGTCATTATAAGAAATTTTGGGGCTGGGTGTGTAATTCAGCGGTAGGGTACTTGCTAACCATGTGCAAGGCCCTGGGTTTGATCTCTGCCAGAAAAAAGAAATTTTAAATCTTCCCCCTTTACTTGTAAGAGAACATGTTTTTGAGCAAATTAATACAAATATGTTTTTTAATGAGCAAGGATTCCTGAGTGCAATTGTCACAAATGAGATGCCCACATGATGATGAGAATGGCCATTTCAAAAAATACTGTTGAGCCTAGTAAGGAATACTGGGCTAACAGATGGTGGTACAAAGCTGGGGGATTCTGTTTCTGTTGCCAGTAATAATTTTTTAAGGTAAACTTTTTCTTAAAGTATGAAATATGTATAAAAAGTAAAAGAACTGTAGGAATGCAGCTCCGAATTTTCACAAAATGAGCACATGATGTAACTAATACCTGCTTTTTTAAAAAGGGTATTACCTACCCCTATGTCTTCAAGGGTTCTTCCTATTCTATTCTCTAGTAAATTTAATGTTTCTGTTTTAATGTTTAGATCTTTGATCCACTTTGATTTGAGTTTAGTACATGGTGAGAGACATATATCTAGTTTTAATTTTCGACATGTGGTTAGCCAATTTTTCCAGCACCATTTGTTAAATAGGCTATCCTTCTTCCAAT
>PVJO010005781.1:0-95248 GCA_004026905.1 Hystrix cristata | reverse complement strand
GTCATCTTCCAGCAGATTATGTGTTTCTGTTTTAACATTGATATTGTGGATCCATTTTGATTTTAGTTTAATAGTAAAAATTGAAAAAAACAAAGGTACATTGCATCAAATGAACATAATATAATTTATATAATCATTCTTTTATTGTTGGATACATATATATTATCTTCTCTTCACAATTGTAAATATAAAAACCTTGAATATGAAATTTTAGTGAATTTTGTAAGGATATATTTCATGTTGGTTGTGAGCAACAGCCAAGCAAAACAACAGTGATAAGAAGATAGATTATTTCCTTGTTACATAAAATTCTAGACTTGGACAACCCATAATATAGAGAGTAGCACTTATGACTCCAGTTGCCTGGCCCGAGACACATCTAGTTTTCTGATCTGCCACTAACAGCGAGGTCTGTTTCCCTTCATGATCCAGGATGATTATGGCTCTATTTGCCAGCCATCTATTTGCACTCAGGACAACAAAATGGGGGAAAAGATACAATTTCAGCTGTCTTTCAATAATACTTTGGGGGGAGTTTGCAAATAATATTTTCCAGCTATATTGTATTGGCTTGAACTTAGCTAGTTCGCATCTGGCCGTAAGGGCAACTGGGATGAATAGGACTTATTCAGTAAAACTCAGGGGTTTAACTACCTGAAGATGAAAGACAAAAGAAATATTAAGGGAAATTTAACAAGTTCTCAGCAGCAGAACTCCCGAGCCAAACCATAATTTTTGCTTTTTGAAGCCCTTGTTATATGAAGTCAAATTTTGTTCAGAAGGGCTCTACTATTTAGCATTTCCACATGTGAAACACAAAAGAGTCTGCTCATCACATTCACACCAACACCGAACATGAGCATCTAAAATAAATCTCTGCCAGTTTGATAGAAGAAAAAATTATCTCATTTATATTTATATTTCTTTCAGAATGAGAAGAACTAAATCTTTTCATATATTTGCTGGCCACTTATATTTCTTTTTCTTTTGAATATTCTACATTCTTTGTCTACCTTTAAGTTAATATTTAGCTAGTTAAAGGATTATACATTTGAATTGTGTGAGTCTGGGGAGGGAAATTTTTTTCTTCATAATAATTAGGACTAAAAAAATTCCTAGGCTTATTATGGAATAATAGCTTTATTCTTAGGTTTATTTATTATGGAATAAACACGATTGAAAAATAACTAACTAGTAAATTCTTATTTAGTTTTCTTATGCCTGAAGAAACTGATACACACATTGCTTAGTCTAATGTAGAATATAAATCACAAAGATTGGCCTCAAGTACAATTAACTATGGCTTTTCTTAATTCCTCAGAAGGAGTTAAACCATTAACATTTAACTCTTTACAAAAATAGGCTGCTCTATGAGTTAGGGTGAAAATTGGCTAGTAATATTTCAGTTTGATGTATGAGAAAAGGAGACCATATTGATGGAGACAGGTGCTTGAAATCCCCCTACACAGTGGCAAGAGGAAACACCGTAGTCAAACAAGACTGCAAAAAACAGTAGTGATTATTGCTAGTCCCTGCATTTATGTTTCACTGTCACCCATATTATCCTAATTAAATCTTCAAGTTGGACCTTGTAAAAGCATTCTTAAAATACATAATTTTATTTTGTAGTTAAGCTGGTTGCTCTGTCTGAGCCATCTTCTTCATCAGAGTGTGCTTCTGCTTTCTTTGTAGAGACTGAGTACTTCCAGCCTTCACTCTCTCAGCAGGCCAACCTTGGCAGAGGCTGTCAACTTCCAAACAGTGATCGCAGAGGACATGGGGCTCGCCAGAGTATGTGGGGTCACGTTTGCTGGTTTTCATGCAGGAACCTTTGCAATGTGGTTGAGAATAATATATCCCAATCTGTTTGTTTTAACTGTGGGCAGCAGTGCAGTCTCTTTGAACAAAAATTGACTTTTATGGTTGGCATGGACATAAAAATGAATGCACTTCTATAAGCTAGAAAATTGCATTAACAAGTGGACTAATAGCACCTAGGGTCATCAGTTTGTGTTGGGTCTATATTCACCCCGCCCTCCCCCATGATATGATTCCGCAAGAGAATCCTTAGATGCTTGAGGTTGGTGGTTGTTACCCTCTTTGTAGACATGTGACTTATGATAGCTTCTTAATGGGTAGAAATGGTAAGTTAAATCTCAGCTCTTGGCTTGATAATGGAATCCTTGATTTAGCTATTGCCAAAGTGAAGGAAAGGCTCTTATTTTTAAGGCACAACATTTACTTTTAATTCACAGTTGCCTTTTAATTCTCCTTCCTACTGTCTGAGTTGGTGATGAATCACTTATATTTAACATCTTTTGGGTTTCCTATCTGGATTACTACTGTTGACTGACAATGTAAGCCTCTGTATACAGGCCCCTGGTACCGTGAGTGAAGTATAAAATTTCCACTCAGTTTTTATTGCAAAACAACAGTAAAACAAACAAATACAACCACAAAATCCAGAGACACATTCTGGGTAAAATCTGTTATAATATTTTAACTGTTCAGAGTTGAATAAGTATTCAACTCTCGGTATAGTTCAGATTTCTATAATTTTGATAAAACTTTATCTGGTCTGATGCCTCTAAAAACTAGAAAATTGAGGTATTCCTCTCCCTGTCTTTTCTAATGAGAAAAGCCATGTTTCTGTTGCTCAATAGATCACAATATGCAGAAGTCGTTGTTAAGTTTCTGTTAATTTTTGATATTTTATGTACATATGTATGTATGTACTGGGGGTGGAGCACAGTACCTCCACATACCTGGCAAGTGCCCCATCATTGAGCTATGTCCCCAACCCAAGTCTCTGTTAGCTAGTGACTTTTCTTTGAATCCTGGTAAGATCACTTAATTTTGTAGTTTCTTACATTTGCCACATTATAAGGAAGAAATCATTGCAAATTTAAAAGAATTACGTTGTATAAATGAATACAATTAATACTAAACGCACTGTTTATTCTTATTTTTAAAATAATTCTAGAGGATCTTGGAGTAGTTCAATTGTCAGTAACCATTCATAACAGAAAGTGTCCAAAATTAAGGTATGAGGCTGCAGAAATTATTCTGAGTTGCTGAACTAGCCTCAAAACTTTGCAAAGCTTGCGGGCAGTTTTAAGTAAGAGAATTGCTTTGTGTGTGAGAGAGTCTTTGCCAAGATAGTCTAGTTTTTATTTGAATTTTACACCATTAGTATCCTTCCCTTAAGTAAGCCTACTTATCTGGGAAGATAGGCGGATTTAAACAGTTCTTTTCTTTTTGGATATTGTTTATGTTGCTTATTTGGAGAACTGGGACCACTGTAGATGTTTTAAAATCTGGTAGCAGATGAAAAACCATAGGAACCACCTATGGAGGCCCACAGAGGACAAGAAAGGCAGGGTGTCATTGTTGGGATCCGCAGGCAGCCAAGGAGCAGCATAAAACATTCATCTGGAGAAGGAGGGTTAACCAAAGAGGAAAAGACCCTGAGGGGGACACTTGCCACCTCAAGATCCAAACCAGTGTGAGGGTCCCCCTATGATTTGGGCTACTAAGATGGAACATGGTAGTGAAGCATTCCCAGAACTGCTCAACCGTTGATTCCTCCTCCCTCATTGAATAAAGCGGTCTTTGATGTTCTAATGTATAGATTAGAAATTTCTGTGGTGGTGGTGGAAGTTCTTTCTTTCAAAGTAAGAGAGTTCCTTAAAAAGTGAAATTGGGAAAGGAGATAATCTAGAAATGAAGGATGAGAAAAGATAACATTTGTCTTTCCTTCGAAGACTGGAAGGGTATTTGCCATGGGCCACAGGCATTCAAAAACATCACATAGTTTTAATGGTAGTTAGGTTAGAGCAGAGCAAAGAGGTATCAGAAACCTAAAGATTGTCAATATTCCAGGCCAATATTAATAAAAGATGAGGGGGAGACTCTGGAACCATTAGAAGAGTTGCTGAGAGGAATCACAATCTCGCATGAATGTCTCCTGCTAGTCATACTCACCTTTTGGGGGCTCTCAAATATTCTACAGTGTTCTGATAATGATACATTTACCAGCAGGGGGTGCCATCCCCTCAAATTTCCTTTCCTGGAGGATAAAGGTCATTCTCAAAGGCTGCATCTTTAGAGAGAAACTAATTGTAAATTCATCAGGTAACTGAGTTCTCTTCGGCTTTACACTATCTAGATCGGGTGTTATCCAGATGAGACAGGGACACAGCTGTCATCTCCACTTGCTCTGCCCTGTGCCATGTGGGGCTGCCCCAGGCAGCTGGTTCTCAACTGCCCACCTGCGGCCACGAAGCAGGTCCTGTGGATGAGCTGACAGAAATCCAGCACCTTTCACGGGAAATCCCTGCAATATACACCACCTGCGAATGGAAGGGCAAGGCATTCTTTTCTTTTAAATCAGAATTATTGAGGGTTTTATGTTTATGTATTTTAAATGTTATTGTAGGGATGAAGGACTTCACTCTAAATCATTCATCATATTGAACTTGAAGAATGTAGAATTAAGTCAAAACATGTTGGCTATTATATGTGCTAATGTTCAACGAACTTGTCAGTATACACTTTGTTCAAGCATTTTCAGCTCCCTTCAGGTTTCTGTTTCTGTTCTTTGAGATCCTGGTGGTCCACTTAGGGTTCTCCTAGGAGACTTGGTTAGTGTACTCCAGGCTGGTCCAGGCGACAGTCCCCATGTGAGCCCAGATCTGCAGGGAAGGCACTGTGTGCTGTGACTTTGAGCCTTGGCTTACGTGACTTTTCACACTATGGACGCAGCTGCTATATATAGCCCTCTCTGCTCATAACACTGCATCCCAGTAAAGCCTTCCACCCTAACCTGACCCCAACACCAAGGGTGGACCAGGAGGGACTAGAACTCTGTGGATTTCTGGATACCAAGCTCCCAAGTTAGAACCACCTGCCCTCTCTTCCCAGAACCTAGAATCCCACTCAGACTTTGTTTATCTTTTAACTCTCTAGGTTCAAAAGCAGTGGGCCAAATGTATGACTTACACTCAGTTCCATCCCCAGTTTCACTCATGCTGAAGCTCTTTGCATTCTAGAATTTTTCTTGGGGTCTAAATGAAACTTTTGCGCTTTTCTCCTTCTCATTTGTTATTTTCCTCTAATGCCGTTTCTGCTCTGCTTTTACTTCTTCATTCAACCAGCCTTTCCTCCACTCCAACTATCATGAAATATTCAGAAGATTCTTGACATACAAAGGCAGCACTTCTCGGCTCCAGATGAAGTTAGTTCCTTTTTAAAAATACAGAGCACTGTACTTCTCCCTGCCACAGACTTACTGAACTAGACACCAGTGTCTCTAGAAAGCTCCCCATACCTGAGGCTGTTTTGTGCACAGCCAAGATTAAGAACTGCTGAAGGGAGTGAATAGATTCAAGAGAAATGTCATCTCTGGAAAAGGAAGGTTTAACTTTTAAATAAATAAAAGAAAAGGGAAGGAAAGCTGGTAAGATGGTTGCTGTAGTTTGGCTCTTGAGTGCTCTCCAGAGGCCCATGTATTGGGAGCTTGGTCCTCAGCCACTGGTGCTATTGAGAGGTGGGTGGAAGCTTTAGGAGGTGTGGCTTAAAGGGAGGAAGTTAGGTCATTGGAGTGTGCCTTTGAGGGGACTGTGGAACACTTGGCTCTTTCTCTATGCTTCCCAGCTTCCATAAACTGAATAGCTTCCTTCACCATGCTCTTACTATGATATGCTGCCTTGTCTCAGGCTCAAAAGTGATGTGGCCAACCAAAAATGGACTAACACTTCTGAAACCATGAGCCAAAATAAAGGCCTTTGTTGCTTGTAAGTTGATTATCTCAGAGATTTTGTTACAGTAATAGAAAGCTGACTAACACAGGGTGAATTAAACTTTTTCTTTCCACTAATAAAATTGGCATACATGAATTTTTGGGAGGTGCTGGGATATATATTTTTAAAAACATATATTTTCTCTCCAATGTGTTCCTCAGTTAGTTCCATTTCTTTTTCCTCCTGGATGGATGAGAGAAGAAGGAAATCAAGGATAGGTTAAAGAAAACTGAGCTGAGTGGGGAAGAGCTAAGAAGACTCAGTTACAATGGAAAACTGAGGATTGCAGGCAAAATGACAGGATCTCACATCCCATTTGGCCACTGGCAACCCAGTCTGTCAACATGGAGGAGATTTTTGAAGGCGTGACATCTGTTCTCAGGGCTCTAGATGACGTAGCTAAGTCAGAAAAGTTCTTCTCAGCAACTCTCCTTCCAAAATCTTTTGATTTCAAAATCTGTCCTTGCTCAAAGTGGTTTACTTTAAAAATCTCCAAAGTTTCCTCCATCCCAAACTATTTTCCTTCTTGTACTACCAAAAGAGAAGCTTAGTCACTGGGACATCATTATTGACAAACCATAAGAACCTTGATTTGAGAGTTGGAAATTAGTTATTTTCACCATCTAGGAGGTAAGATACATATTGGTAGTATAAATGATCACCAACTTTAATATCTTACTAGATGTAGATAAATCAAACTGCTTTTTATTGTTTAAAGTGATTATATATATACATATACTGTTTATTGCTACGATAAATGCATTTCATGGAGCTGGATATTTCTCAGAGAAGGTCAATAGTAATCAGCAAGTTCACAGACTCCTATAAGCTATTCAGAGAATTCCTGGGTCGTGCCTCTACTTTTATGGATGATACCAGAAAATAGGGAGACCGAATGATCTTGCTCAAAATTACTGGTCTGGGAATGTAACTGAGGTCTCCAGTGAAATTTCTAACTGAAATCACATGTGTTGAATTGTACTAACGTTAATTCTCAATACTGTAGTACATGACTATGTAAATGGATACTACCTATGTGTTACTATTATAGCCACTAAACAGAGACACAGGCTGGAAAATGTGAGATACTTTGGAGATGGTTTTTTTTTTTAACACAGAATTCAAAATACTCATATATGATGTCTTCCTGTGTCTCTTTGTAAAGTTACTGACTCAGGATCTCCAGCAAAAAAGGAGTAGCATACAGCATGTTCCCTCTCTCTGCCTAGATGAAATACTCATTGTTTGAGACTATGTATCTTTTTAGAGTAAATTGGTAGATGGCTTGAAAATTTCAGGAGCATTCATCTCTGTACCACATCACTACTTCTATCTCTGGATTTGCCGGCATGTGGCTTCTTGTCTCTGCCTTCTTAACAGAATTCTATCCATTAGTCAGAACTTTGATCAGATCCTACCCCCTGACTATTTGATAGCATGGTGTCAGGCGATCTCCATGATAATCCACGCGGGAGTCATTGCTCCTGTCCTCATTATACTGCCAAGGCCTGGAGGCTTAGCAAATGGAGATAGGCAGCTTAATCATTTCTCTGGAAGCTACAGATGTGGGGCATCAGCATCCTGCCTCACCAAGCATGAGACACAAGGTCTGTCTCTCCCTGTGCATGATTCACGATTCACTGCATGGTCCAGCTCCTCAGCATCTCCCTCACCTCTCAAATCCTCCAGAATACAAGCTCTGAACCCCACAATTGAGACCTATATATGAGCTTGGCTATTCTTCCCTGTGTCTTCTATTTTCCCAACTACACCTCAAATCCAGCAAAGGCAAGGGCCCCTTTCCATAGGACCGCACAGTAGACTCAACTAATGGTTGTCAATTGATTAGATATGGAGCAAATATGAATTGGGAAAATGTGCAAGATTGTTTTGTGGTTAACTACAAAAACTATCAACTCACAAAGGAAACATATCAAATCCAATATGTCTTTGTTATAGAAATAAATTCTTTTTCTACATGAATTTAGGAGTCGGGGTGATGCAACAATAGAGAGTCAACAGAAAAACAGCCATTTCCAAATGACCATATTTGGGTTCCTAGAGATCTCAGCCCATGCTTCTGGGACCACTATGCTCCATGGGATTGTGCTGACCCAGAAAATATGAAAATTGTGGTTTTGTAAAATCTTTCTTGGCTCAAATCAATTCCATATGAGCACAGCAATGTAAGCTCCCTTATAGCTGTTACACCCTGAAAGGCATATCCCTAATCTTTTAACAGGGAATTGAAGAGATGGATTTGCTGATGCAGTCACAATTTTGAGTTGGATGATTTTATAAAATGGATAGATTGAAGTGTGCTTTTATTTGTCTTAGAGAAAAAAGTTTTTAATTTATTGGAACTTACCATAGAGGCACTTTTAGATGGCATCTGACCTGGTGGAATTCTATTTGAGGGCACTTAAATACCCCTAAGTGGAAATTAATGATATTTGCCAGAGTAAATGCATGTGGTGTATTATTGGAAGATGTCTACTAATAGTAAAATGTGGTCATTTTAGCTATACTCTTTTGTCTTCTCTTATTTTAAGGGTTTTTTTTCCTAATGTACTTCAGTGCATGCCTAGATTTAGAAAAGAAATAATTGAGACATATACTACCAGTTTCTTTTCCCCAAGCATTTTGAGCATCTAAAATCATTTGGGAAATTTTTTGTTTCCATTTCCCCTTTGAATATCTCCTATGTGGGGAGAGCTAGGATACTAAAATGAATTATTTCTATCATATTTTTTTAAATTGACAATTAGTGAGTTTCACTGAATTTTTACAATGACTTAAATTGACAAAATATTTTTCTCTCAGCAGTGAAAATAGAATGTAAGCTAATGCAGGATTTGAATACTACTAATTGTTGGAAGGTACAATTAGGCAGTAAACATGTTAGATTTCATTAATTTTTCAAAATGTTCAGAAATAAAGTTTTATTTGCTAAAAACTCCACCATTATACTCTTGACTTTTCACCCCATTATCTGTCTATTGCCAGATGGTCTCTTCCGGAAGCTACACAATGGGCATTTAAACTCCAGGGCTGGCTCCAGCTCTTATTTGTTGGAGCTTTGCTTTATTATCTGAGGTTATCCCTAGCTTTTAAGTGGCTGCTGTGTGGGCATGGCTCATAATAGGAGCTCTAAAACATTGTGAAATGATGAATTCACAAAGAATAATTGGAAGATGTCTCAGTTCATTTGTGTTGCTATAACAAAGTACCTGAGAGGGAGTGATTTATAAGCAACAGAAATTTATTTCTCATGGTTCTGTTGGTGGGAAATCCAAGATTAAGGCACAGAACACCTGGTGTTTGATAAGGGCTGACTCTGCTTCCAAGACAGCATATTTTGGTGAAGATGCTGATAGAAGGGGCAGAATGGAGGGGACAAACTCGCACCCTCTAGCCCTTTTATGAGGACAAAGATCTCATCTGTAAGGGCTGAGACCTCATGATCTAATCAGTTCCTAGAAGCTTTGGCCTTTAATGCCATCACCTCAGGGAAGGAATTTTGGATGGACACATACATTCAAGCCTTAATGGAGGGGAATGGCCCCAATTTTAATTCCATATACAATAAATTTTGTACATTGGATGATTAAAAAAATTACATGTGTGTGTCATTCTGGAGAGTGTACTTGAGTAGTCATCCTAGCAAGTGACACTTATTTTTATGATTTTGTTACTGTCCCATACTTTTACACACAGGGGAATAAAGCTCACCGTGTCATATGTCAGATCAAAGCAGAATTCCACACTGTGATTATTCACCTTTTCACATGGCTTGGAGCTAAGTGACTTCTCATTGTTTTGAAAAATCACCCAAAGGACAAATTTCACTAGTATTAAAGGTAGTCAAGTGAATGAGTAATTTCTCTAAAGGGAACTCAAAAAAGCAGTGTGCAAAATACCTTTTGTTTAGTGGAGGCACATGTTTGTCTCCCAAAGACACTTCACTGGAAAGACTGTGCCCACTTGTTCGTGTGCTTTGACAACACACATTATTTTGTAGCCCTGCCTCATGTGTCCAATTCAATGTTGTTTCGTATTTCTCAATCCAGATGCATTGCTGTCCACAGTTTTGAGAGCACAGTTTGATTCTGAAAAGCATCACATTCTGCCAGTATTCTATACGACGAGACACATCAAATTCTCTAGATAGGTTACAATTTTACAAGTGGAGAATAATGAATGTAAAGATCCCAGTGAAATATAAACTCGAGAATGTGAGCTGTTGCTAAGTGTCTGAATGATACTTTCATGCGTCAAAATCAGGCCTTGACAAACTAGAGTGGAGACAGGACAGAACTGAATTAGTACAAGGGCTCTTAAAGCTCATTTATTTATAATTTCATTATCATTTAGATTTAAAATATTGATGCCTACAAGCTCGTGGGACTTTACTAAGACCGCCAAAGTAATTGTCAGCCCTCAGATCTTACTGCTTTAGCAGAATAGCACTGTAGCATCTGTCTACACTGTCCCTGACACTGTATGGTCATGAGGCCTTCCGTGCTTAAGTCACCTCCTTGTATCGATATCTCATTGTTTACATCGATTAACTCACATATTATAACTCACATAATATAACTCACATATTAATTTAATCTATAGATTCCTTGATTTCTATGTGTATCCTCAACTTTGTATTTTTGGCACTGCTTGTTCTATTAATGAAATAAAAGTTGATTTTGACAGGACACAGGGAGTAGTAAGGGTTTTGTTCAAGGATTTTGTATGGGTACAAGAATTTTCTTTTCTCAGTATCATCTATTTAAACTTGACGAACTCCTTTTGATCTTTTCAGTCTGAGAGTGAGTACCACTCCCCCAGGGAGTCTTCCTTGATCTCTCCTACTCAGTGTGATCTGTCTGTTGTCAAGCCTTGAACCCATGATTCTCCCTTATGGGTCTCCACACATTTGTAGTTAACTTTTCATGCCAGTCTTTCTCAGTAAGCTGCAGGCTCTGTGAGGACAAGGGTCTCATTGGTTTTAGACTCCAGTATTGCTGCAGCATGCAAGATGACCATGGGGAGGACTTCTGCCCAGGAGTCTGGATTGCAAGACACAACTACAATTCACACCAGCTTACGCAGGAAGAGCACGTCAGTGGGTCACATAATAAGGAAGTCTAGGGATAAAAGTGGCAGGTTTCACCATAGCTGTGTCCTTGGACTAAGGCTTTGTCCTCAGGATGATTTTTTTTCGCTTGCTGCTTTTACTCTTAGACCTGCTCCCCTTTATTTGGCCCAGTCAACTCTGGTTGCTCCAGACCTGCCTGATCTGTCATGTAAGGAATTCTCTTATCAGAACAGAGGAGTGGGTGCTGGACAGAAAGAAACTCTGATAACACTAAGAATATTAAAAGCTTATATTTACCCAGTTCTTTATATGACTTCATTTATTTAATTTGTCAAGTGTTAATTTAAGATGTTATTTGTTAGTATGTTAATTTGAGACGTTCTTAATTGGTGGTTTTATTAATTTGAAATGCTTTGATAACTAATGCTGAGAAGATGAATGAATGAACATCAAGTTTCAGGCTTGGAGCCCACGGTCTGTGCCTGTGGTGTAAGAGTGATATTACAATGATGAAGATGATTATTACCATATCTTTCTTATGGACTGCTAGCTGAATCAATAGCTCTACAGTGAAGAGTTAATAAAGATTTGTCACAATTTATTAAAAAGCAATCCAAAAAACCAATATACCCATAACTGTTTCCATTTCACCTACATTTAAAACATTTCATACATGTCTTTGTTTGCGGCTTATAATTTTGCATCTCATTTCTAGTTTTGATTTTCCTCATTTTAACACAATTACCTACTATCTCTCTGTACTCTCTTGGGAAAGCGGACCACATTTTTTCTTACAATTTTAATTTGTACTTCAGGTGTTTACATAATTAACTCAGCTTCTGTCTAGCCCTTTAATTTTCATCTCCTGCCTTCAACTCTTGGGGTCTTTTTATTGTTCCTTTGAGGACCATTCAGCTTTACCAGAAGAGTTTTCTATTTAAATTCCGATCCAAGGAGATTTTGCTACTTTAGTAAGCCTATTAATTTTGGCTTTCACTTTGTTATTAATTTTTCTTGTTTTCTTTTCCCCCATATTTTTGTAAGTATTCTAAATTCCACACAAAGAACTTCCTGTGTTTTCACAGAGCCTTAAATGCCTTCAAGGATATCTAGCTAAATTCTTAGAGTGAGATCTCGAGGCCTTGGGACGACGCAAACTTTGGCATGTATGCGTAGACAACATTTCCAGGGGAAAGAGTAAAAAGAGTTCTCATCAGAGTTCAAGTTTACAGTTCATGAATTTTCCAGAGCTGTGGTCCCCACACCACACTGTCCCTGATAATTTAAGAATGTATCTTTGGTTTCTCCCAGAAAGGGGGCGGGAGTTGGAATTTTTGCCATGCTCATATTTGGCTCAGTTCTGTAAATATGCTGGGGAGGGTTTCAGATGAAGGGACCCAGACTGTCAACAAATTTATCATTTTTCCTGCGTCAGTGGCTCCCAGAGAAGCATGCCATGATCTTGCTTCCTTGCTTCTTTGAGGCCCCCTTTGAGGAAGCACCCCTCCTCTGGCACCGAGTTTTGTCTGCAAGGGTAGCACCCACTCCTTCTTCACGCTTCCTTATTTGGGAAATTGAAGCCATTTTGTGTGTCGTCTACCTCTTTCCTTTACCCTTCGCAGAGCGCTAGGTCTTCTTTAATGTCTTGGACTTAAATGCACGTGTTTTGAGACAGCATGTACAAAAGCTGCATGAGGAAGCAATCTATTGCTCTTTCCTCCTTGTGCCTATAATTTCTTTCATAGAAACGATGTCACCATGATTTGGTTATGCTCAGCCCAACAGCAACCATTTTCCATCCTTGCTGCGTGTCTATCAGGCTGCTGGTATTTAAATCCCTCTCGCGTTCTCACAATATCCCAGCGCTGTTGGGCCAGGCATTCTTTGTCTCAGCCATGATGGAGGGAACAGATGGGCTCAGGGATAGGGCTGGTGCCAGAAGGAAGAACTCCCAGAGAACTTTCTGTGCCCCAAGGACCAACTGGCTGAAACACCAAAGACTCCATGAAGACACTACATTCTTCATAGGAGAGGTGAGACAGAGGTCAACGGAACAAAGCCAAGGAAGGGTTCTTGGGTCAGCCAAGAATGAGTCAGACAACTAGGAAAGCATGTAACAAGTCTGTGAGATTGAGGTGGCTGCCTGTGTTAGGCCGGATTAAAATGTAAGAGGCAGAAAGAGTCTCCCTTATAATCCAAGCCTTCTTCTGAGTCATTATTGCAAGGATAAGAATCTGGGAGTATTTTCTGTGTGTGTGTGTGTATACTGATGTAGGAATGGAATCTATATATACATAATACTGGCTAGGATGATAGGGAAGGCATCAAACATCACTTTAGGCTTTACTGATTAAATATTATGGGAACATATTCCTTAGATATCAAGTCTTCTACCATCTCAATCTTTCAGATAGAAGCATTTCTAACAGAGTGGTGTCTATTCTCTCATATTCTTCCCATGCATATATTAAAATAAATGTAATGCACCATGGCCACACATATATATTTCACACAGAAATTGGACCATCCATAATCCTGCTCGGTAGCTTGTTTATTCAGTTACCACTGTATTTCAAGTACCATCATTTTAAAAATAAATCTTGAAAACAGAATATATGAATATTTCCTGAACATTTTATTGAACAGCATCAGACTTGATTACATCGCTCGGGAAACACCAGGGAGAAACTTAAAAGATACTAATGACTAGTCTGGAACCACTTCTTAGAATCAATTATTACATTTCATGCATTTTTTTCTAAAGTGGAAAGGGTGCTGGTACAAAATTAGAGATCTTCAGAATCTGATAATTGCAGTAGTCACCAGCTGACAGCCGATGAAGCATGGATGTCACTTTGGAGGGTGTCTACTGCGATTCCAAGAAGTTTGAATTTTCATATTTTTTCACCTACTTAAGAGGATTTGAGTCAGACTGGGAATTATTAAAGATAGTCTAATCAATATTAAGAACTGAATTTCTAACAGTTTTGTTGTACATATTAATATTTTGCTCTCTGTACCCCTGAAATTGATTTTTTAAAACTGTCCATGATGATTGAAATATTCACATTCTCAACTAAGATATAATTTAACAAGTGATTAACCAGAGGCCATCAAGTTCTAAAGCTGAAGCCAGGTGGGTGATAAGTACAAACTACAGAACTAAGAACTCTGTCTTCTAGTTACCAGCCAATTCCCCTTTTTGGTAAAACACTTTCTATTTTGAAAGAACAATAGACTTGTAAGAAATTGCAAAAATATTATAGAGAGGAACTGTGTGCGACCTTCAGCCAGCTCCTCCCAATGGCAGCTAAGATCTTCCATAGTTACAGTACATTATCATTGCTAAGAAATTGACATGGGAACACAGCAATTTTGACTACAGATGTTACTTTGAATTTCGCCAGATTTTGAATGCATTAGTATGTGTGTGTGTTCATATGTGTGCATAGTTGAATGGTTTATTTATTTTTATTAATATATGTTTGCAGAACATAATGATTATATTTATTATCGGTGGTTGGTATACATGCATAACACATCTTAATTCTTTTTTCTTAAGGAGCAAGGATGGGATGGGTGGGGGATAAAAAAAATAGTTGGTTTTATCCCACATATAGATTTATATAAATACCACAGCAACCAGAAGTGTCCGGCTCCACTAGGAAGCACCCCAGCTCCCCCTGAACACTCACACCTTGCCTTGTCTTAACGCTGGCAACCACTAACTTGTTCTCCATTCTATGAGTTTGTCATTGCTATCATTTTGTCTTTATATCATCCTCACTATGTCTCAATGTTTGCGGGCCAAATCTCTGAAGTGTCCCTCTGGTTCTACCCAATCTTCCCTCCTCTAAGACCAGGAATTCCTTGGCCCAGTCGACTGTTGAGGTCCCAGATTATCAGTGGGAATGAACAAGGCAGGTTCTGTATCATCTAATGTCAAAAAAAAAACCTGATTCAACCCATTTCCCGCCTATATTTCTGGAGTGGTTGTAACAGAGGGCCACAATCCGGGTATTTTAACAATTCATGGTTTTGAATCTGAGGTTAAGATGTCTCAGGGCCATGTCCTCGCTCAAGGAGCTTGGGGAGGATCTGCTCCAGCTTTCTCTCCTGGCTTCCGGAAGTTCCTTGTCTTTCGGCAGCACAATCCCAGTCTTCACAGGGTGCAGTCTGTGTGTTTGTGACTTCACCTCATGTTCCATCAGTTCATCTCTCTCCTGTCCTGACTTCCTCTTTGCACAAAGACACCGGTTATTTTGGGTTGAAGCCCACACTAATGACTTCATTTTAACTTCATTGGCTCGCTCCAAAAAAGCCTTCCAAGGTAGGAGGGGTTAGAACTGCAGTGTCTGTATTTTGGTTGGGAGGAGGGCACACAATCCAACCATCACAACAGACATTCAGGGAACATCCTCAAGATAGTCTAACAGAAAGAGTATGAAAGAAAAACATGTAGAAATAATAGTAGGAAAAAAATGAGGGGTTATGGAGGCGAACACTTCCTGTGTTAGTAAATTAATAAGCTGTAAACCTTCAGGATTCAGCCTAAAGGGAGCTGCTCTAGGTGGAGCTGGGGCTGAGCCAGCAGGCCTGACATGCACCCCCGTGTCTCATCCTGTGGCAGCTTCTATCTCCGTGACACCCCAGAGATCAAGTGGCCCATCGCTCAGATCTCTGGCCCTTGTATGACCATGGTCCCCTTCGTGGCGGGGGATTTAGCTCAGTGGTTTCCTGAGTTCGATCCCCAGCACCAACAAACAAACAAACAAACAAACAAAAAACAGAAATAAGAATTTAGACAAAGGCCTACCTGGGCTGCAAAGACGGGAATCATTCTCATGTGGATGTGATGTGAAGACATCACGATGTGCAGGTGATTGTTCCAGGTGACCTGCTTCCCCACATCATTAGGACATCATTATGCCCTGAATGTTCTGTGTCTCCCCATTCATAGGTTGTAATGTGCGTCTCAGCCTGTTTTGTGCTGCCCTAATGGAATGCCACACAGAGTGAGCAGAAATTTAACACTCACAGTTGGAGAGCCTTCGAGGTCCTAGACCAATATGCGGGTGTCTGGTGAGGGCTTTCTGCTGCTTCCTCACCTGGTGGAAGGTGGAAGGACAAACAGGTGTGAACTCCACGTCTGTTCTCGAGGGCAGGAGAGCAAGAGCGTGAGCCCAGCCCCACAAGCCTGTTTGCAGCAGCATTAATCCATTAAGGAGGTGGGGCTCTCCCAGCACAAACACCGCCACTGTCCTTACCTCCCAGCACTGTTGCAGTGGCAAACAATTTTCCACTGCATGGATTTTAAGGCACACATTCAAATCCCAGCAGGGTGGGGCCCAGATCCAATGGGTGTCCTGTTAAGAACAGACACCAGAGCCCATGCTTGCTCTCCTTCTCCCACTGAGCCCATGACCATGGGAAACACTGTGTGAGGACCCAGCGAGAAGGCAGCCATCTGCTGACACCTCCGTCCTGGACCCCAGAGTCATGGGAAAATTAACCTCTGCTGTGCCAGTGCCTCCCAAACCCCACCTGTAGTGTTTTCTGATGGCGGCAGGTGTAGCAGACTCAGGCAGATGGGCAGAGCTTCTTGGTGCTCAGCTCACAGCCAATGCCCACCTAGTGACAACCTGACGCCTAGCCCTCAGGAGCTGCTGCCTACCTGGGGACACCTGGTGTGGTAGAATTCAAGCGACTTCACTTTTTAATTGTTTGCTTAAGCTAATTTTTTCTCAGCTGGAATAATCGCCGAACTGTATAGATGAACAGACTGATAAATAGCAGTACAGTCTATTTCCAGCCATTGTTTAGAGACAGAGGCAACAAAGGTTGGAGAATCTTTAAAATGCTTTTTCCTCAAAATCAGTTTTCAGTGGTTATTTTCTCTCTTTTCTGTCTTTGTGCGTTTCCCTTGTAGATTTCAAAGCAAAGCCAAATATAACTTAACACTGAAAAATTAAAAGTCTAAAGAATTTGAAGACAAAAAATTACACTTCTGAAAGGTATAAGGAGAGTTAGTAAATGTCACTTACTGGTAGTGATATCTATAATTTATTAGGTACTCATTTTTAATCAGGCACTGTTCCAATCATTTTATATGAATATTTATTTTATCATATAATCAAGGAATCTCAAAAATGGGGTGTTAGGCAGGAATTCATAGAATTCTAAAAGTTTAGTAGAAAAGTGGATTTTGTATGAAAAATAGGTGGTTGAAATTTTCACGCAGTTATGAAAGAGAATTAGGAAGCAATAGTGATGGACAGCACAATTAAAGAATAAAATACTATAATCTTTTACTTGGATAGCTTATTTAGATTAAAAAAATGAACTTGAAAAAATTCATGAATGCTGATTAGCAGCACAGCAAACTTCAATTAATTTCTCCTTTCCGTTATGTTGTTTGAATGATAATGTGTAAGAATATTTTCAAATTTTAATGTACCTTTTTAGTACTTAAAGATGGTCACATGACTTGTGTCATCAAATGAATTGATTTAAATAGAAATTTTGAAAATGCGAGTGTTACACAAATGCCAGGTAAAATTAGATGCATAAAGTGACCATAACTCCTTCCACAGTATAAGCATTCTGAAGAAATCTCATATCCATTCGTGGGTGCTGTTTTCAGCATTTGAGTTTTGAGGTTCATGTGAAATGGAACTTTACAGTGTTTTCTATTTTCTTTCCCGCAGTTTATGTGAGAATCTTGAAATTACCTCAGAAACAGAGAGAGTTTATTTCCTAGGAAATCTGGCGGTGTCTTTTATGGAAGCTGTACAGGGTAGTAATAAAGCCACATCTTTTGAGGTGAGAAACTGAAGAAAGGAAGGAGAAATTATACTGAGAGAGACAGAGAAAAAAGAAAAGCCCAGGTAGGCATTTACTGGATATTTAGGTATCATAACTTAGTTATAGAGAAAAATAGTACAGAGTGGGCGTTTCCTTAAAAATTAAATCACATCCCAGATTCCAGTACTGAGTAGCACTAAATTATGACAGCGTTCTTCCAAACTCAGTGATAAAAATGTGTCGTTGCCCACAGTTTCCTCTTATTTATCTTTATTCTTATGATGTTTAGGAACTATTTCAAAATAATGAAATAATAGCTTCTCTGTTGGGAAAAATCCAGCTGCTTTCTTGTAATTTGTTTTTCCAGAAAACATTTTAAAAGGTGCCTCATTTAGTGTCAGCCAGTCTGAGCACCTCAGACCTGACCTAGGAAAAAAGTATTTCATATTTCATAGTGCCAGGGGACAATAATAATGACCTATTTTACAAGTAAATAAGAAGTGAATTGTGTCTTGTGAGGACTGAAGAGTAAGAGGTAGTGAATTTCAATAATTTGAATAACTGAGATGTAGGAAATTTAAATGAAAATTTGAATATAAGGTTAATATTTAACTCTTTTAATGCATTGGGTCATGGACTACAAAAGGGTTTGAAATGAAAAACTTGTGAATTTTGAGATATCTAGAAAAACAGGCAACTCCTTGGGAGATTAAGGCAGTGATGAAATTTGGAGGGACGTCAGAGATTCGGGGGCTAGTTCCCGAGACTGTGATCCTGAGTGGGCCAGACTCACCCGGCAGGTGCTTCTGTGCTCATGGTGCCAGGCAAGCGCTCGGAGAGAGAAAGGACCAGACCGCATCTGATATAACAAGGAGATGCAAGTATTTTACAAGCATGTTGGCTTTTTAAAAGTTTTTTATTTTGAGCTAATTATGGGCTCACAGGAAGTTGACAGAGCGTGGAGGGAAGTCCCATGTTCCTTCCGCCGGCTTTCCACAGCTTACAGCGGGAGCATGTTGCCAAAACCGGGAAATCGGCATTAGCAGATCATAATTAACTAGATAATAGATTATACTCAGATTTTACCAGTTTTTTACATACACTTTCTAAAACTTATATTTACACATAATAAAATTCAACACAAATTCGCCAGATCTTAATGGGCAATGTTTCCAATGCTTTCCTTCCTCCCTTCCTCCTTTTTTCCTTCTCTTCCTCTTTCTCTCCCTCCCTGGAATCGATCCTTCCATATTGAGAGCCAGTTCAGTACCAGACTGCACGTTCTGTGCCAGCAAGCTTGCTGAGGACACACATGGTGGCTGGGTCCTCTCCACCCTCCCTCATCAGACCCTTCATTGTCCTAGTCTCCCAGCATCCTGTGCCCTCCCCCAACACACTCCTTCCTTACACAGCTCTGGGTCTCTCTTCCTACAGCACCATGCTTACATCACTGCTTTCCTCGATAAAGAATTTTTAGAAATGAGTATGTGCACAGTCTGCCCTTTCAGAAAGCTCCACCCTTCGACTGCTCATAGCTGATGTTCTGGTCAACATCTATTTGCTGTTAAGGGCTTCCTAGCAGGTTTTCACTGCCTGGGCCTCCAGAAAGCTGCTCATCTTTTCCCTCTTTCAAAAGCCACAAAAAATTCTGGTCAGATGTGTGTATCTTCTGCCTCTTGGTAAGCATCATATGATATATTCTGGCTTCTAGATTGTACTCTTCTCCTTGAGGAGAGCTCTGCTTTACTCTTGGGTTTTCACAAATGCCTGGAAAAGAAACCTAGGTTTGGGGTCAGAGAGATCTTCATGATCAGTGTCCCTCCCAGGTTTCTGCCACTTGTTAGCCACAGGACATGTAGCAGGTCACTCCAGGAGGTCATACAGCTAGCTCCATGTATCTCTCAGCAATTGTGCTTATGTTATGGGCAGTCAATGTACTCATGAGTACAGGATCTGGCCGAGAAAATATTTGTGAGAACGATATCTTCAAGCATGGGTACAAAACGTTCTTTCTGAAGCAAAGAAAGTAGATTTTACCAAAATGGCTATCTTCCATGAATTCATGAGTCCTGGACTAGTGATCACTTCAAAAAGTCTAGAACCAGTGTTGAGTTAGTTCAGATCTAGATTCACCCTGAGAAAGCAGCTGCCAATAATTCTTCACAACACATGCTAGGAATAACAAGGTCAGGCTGGGCAGCAGAAATTTCCAATTCCTCTCTCCAAACACCCTTTTTTAAGGGCCTGGATTAGCAGAATGATCCACACCTACTTTCTCCTTCTCCTCACCCCCGTACTCCTAGATATTTTCACTGCGTGGTATCAGATGAAAGTTATACTTTCCTCCCTAGCCTGTTTGGAAGTAATTGGTGGAGAACAATTCTTGATTGTTGCTAAAGGATAATTCAAGGAAAAATTTGGCTTTCTGATATGCATATTTGTCAGCCAATTTGCATACCATGCATAAATCTTTCTTTTGTTAGCTTGAATAATTGAGTTGAATCTATATGCATTTTTATCTCTTTAAGGATAAGCAAGGCCCACATTTGACCAGAGTTAAATCGGTTCTTGGTGTGTGCATTTCCCTGTGATTGAAGGGAAAATGTAACCTCACGCCCGCCTTGGTAGTGAAAGGTTTTGGGAATTTGCTTATTTCGTGACCAGTATGCTGAGTCTCCAGTTCGGCTGGCAGAAGTTCTCCTTGAAGATGACAATCATTTCCAGACTTAGAAGCCAAATTTTATGTGGGCAGGCTCCAGTGAGTTGGAAAAGAGTTTAGAGGTTACTTTTGAGACTGATAAAGTTGTTTTGCCGGAAGGCCAAGACCATGTAACTTGACCTTCTGCAACTTTATGAGATTTGTACCAAAATAAGTTGGCTTCAAAAGAAACATTCAAAGGCCTTCATCCATTCCTTACTATTAATGAATAACAATGATAACAATGAGATAATAGTATAAATAACAGCTATGGTATATCAAAGGCTTATCTTATCCTAGGCCTTATACTAAGCAGTTTATAGTCTATCTCCTAGAAACTCTCCCAGTATCTCTGTGTCAATCCCACTTTACAAATGAGGCATTCAGGCTTAAAGATTTTAAATCACTTGCCAAAGTCACAAGATTACTAAGGGACTGAGTCAGGATTTAAATCTAAATTCCTCTGACTAAAAGCCACATCTAAGCCACTGTGATTTGACATATTACATTTTCTTAACTAATAAAAAAGAAATGACTCCAAATTAATTAAATTATTTCATCTCCCTTTGCTTCTTTTGCTTTCTTTTGCTTTCTTTTTAAATCAGGAAATAAATTTTAAATTTCTTTCTTTGTAAAACACCAGATTCACTTTACCTCATTAAGTCCTAATAAGGTTGCTTTCAGGTGGGCCTTGTTCTGCTACCTTTAAAGACAGGCAGACAGATTTCAGAGAGACCAGACCACCTACCCACGGTCACACAGCTTACTGGAGGTGGGGTCTGGATATGAGCCTGTTCTACACATAATAACATAATCTCTCTGACTGAAAGAAACCTGTAAAGGGAACTCAAGTGCTTATTAAGATCTACCCTTTAACTAAAATGTACTACATTGGGAAAGGGAAGAAACTGTTCAAATGGGAAGGGGAACAAGGGAGGGGGAGATGGGAGAGGAGGGGGAGGGGAGGGGAAGAGGAATGGAGGCACGAGAGAAAAAGGAATAGAAGGAAAAACATAGAAACAGCTTTTGTAAATAAGGAGGGAGAAAAAAATAAGGAGGGAGGGAGAGGCTGAAGGGAGAGGAGGGGAATGGGAAGAAAAGCAGCAAGATATTTTAGTACCAGTACAAATTCCCTGTGATTAATGTTATCACTACGTATATCTAAAACGTACTATTAAAAAAAAATGCACCCCTTACTCTTCAAAATCCAGATTCATTTCTTCAGCAGCTGTTGGCTCAGATATTTTAATGAATTTCGCTAAATAACTTCTTTGGATGTTTTTTGGAGTTAGGAAGTAGTTGGGAGAGGAGGCATGGTCAGGAATGGACTTTAAAATTTTTTAAGTTCCCAAAATATTATTTATAACAAGTTTTATTATACCTTTTACTTCATGGTGGTAACCACAAATATAAGATCTTTACAAGTTTTCTCAGATATATCTAATTTTTCTATTGAGAGCAGGTTTGGGGGATTTCCTTGACAAGTGGTTGTATACCACAGCTCTAGTGTGAAAATTAATATTTCTCCTTTGAAGAGCCTGGTAGGAATGAAGAATATGTATTAATTCTCTTGTACTTAATGCAATGACAGGTGGTATCTGACACTTGGCAAATGACAGAATTTTGAGGCCTTTTGCCTCAGGACGATACTGCTAACACAAAGTGAGGCTTTTCCGCTACCAAATAAAACGAATCCTCTGAAACACCACAACACAGGCCACGTGTAGTGGTAGTTGTGTTTTTCAATCTTAGTATCTAAAAAGTTCGGCACCACCAGAAGCTCTAAGGCACCAGATCAAAGACCAGTTGCATCCAATTTACACGGGGTGTGAGTGGGTAATGCAGGTTCCTTGGCTGACTTGGCCCCAGGGGGGACCAGGAATTGGGCTCCTCAAGTGATTGTTCTACAGGGTGGAGTTTACCAGCCTGTCTCCTGCACGCAGCACTCGCATCCGTCCTCGGCCTCTCCTAAACCCCATCATAGGAAAGTCTTACTGCCTGTGAGGAAACAAACTCGTAAAGGAGAATTACAGGTCCTTTCATCACCTGTTTCTCTAGCAACGCTCTACACATTGGTCGCCAGCTTCAGAATTTCTCTGCCAAGGTGCCACTGGGGAAGCCCAAGCCCGTAGGTGATTCAACAAGCATAATTCAAAAGATACAGTCATCCCTTTGAGGAGCTTTGGGGAACTGGTTCCCCAACCCCCGTTAGATACAAAAATTTGAGGCTATTCAAGCCCCTTACATAAAATGACCTAGTATCTACATATAACCTATGCACAGTCTCCTAGATACTTTAAATTATCTCTAGATTACATATACTATATATAATACTAAGCAAATGCTTCTAAATTGTACTATGTAGTTTAAGAGACAATCACAAGGAAAAAGTCAGCACATGTTCAGTACATATGTGACTTTTTTCCAATTATGTTCTGTCTGAGGTTGGCTGAATACATTGTTGTAGAATCCGAAAATACAGGGGTCCAGTGAGTAATCCAGCCAATATATCTGACCTTTATTTATACTAAAAAGTTCTTTAGTGTAAAATGAGAAGCCAATTTGAAATAATGAATTTTATGACCCCTTTAAAAGCACTCCTACAAACTTCCTGTCTTCCTTTGACAGTGATAATAGACTAAAGTGTAAAATTTAGGTATTCACCACATTGTTTCTCTGGTGTGAGAAACTCAAAGTATAAATAAAGAATAAGATGTATTATATTGGGAAAAAGGGAAGTTAAGTGTTCAAATGGGAAAGGGAACAAGGGAGGGGGAAAGAAACAGAGACAAGAGAAATAAGGAATAGAAGGAAGAAATGGAAACAAAGCTTTTGTAAATAAGGAGGGAGGAGGGAGTGAAGGGAGGGGAGGGGAGGGGAGGGGAGGGGAAGCAGAAAGAAAGAAGCAGCAAGATATATCATGTACAAGTACAAATCCCCCTTGATGAATGTTATCACTATGTACATCTAAAATGTACCATTAAAATAAAATTGAAAAAATAAAATTTAGGTATTCAGATGAGAGGAAAAACTGAGGACGTGTGCAAGCATGTGTGTATGTGTAGGAGTGTACGTTTGTGTGTGTGTGTGTCCTGCCTTTATAACTCCAGCTAGGAACATCGCCTTGCATGTAATTGGACAGGAACTCGGCCTGCATTCCTCTGTCCAGTGTAATTTTTTCTTTCTGTATGAAAGCACAGGAAACTGGTCAGGGTACTTTGTAATTTCTGAGACTCTTTTCCCCTGGAGATAAGAGATGTTGATCTGAGCGCTTTTCTAATGGATGAATCAAAATGATGGGCGTAGGGAGGATTGTGAAGCTAGAAAGCCGTACAAAGCCTTTCCCAGCTGCCCCTGGGGTTGAGCTCTGTTTCTCCGCAGTTGCTGGTGGAAGTAGGGTGGAGTGCGAGTGGAAAGCCAAGCCACCCTCTGCAGTTCCGTCGGCAGTTAATGTGAGCACTGGCGGACGCTGGGAAGCTAAGCTCCAGGTGTTAGAACGCGCCAGCCCCACAAAGCCCCGATTTACTGCTTAGCTGAATAGACGCTGCCCAGCTTCCTAATTGAAACCATGTGGCCTGTTGGTCATGAAGAGTACTTTACCGTCAAGCCACTTCCTCTCTTCCCCCCCTTCAAAAAACCCAAACCAAACCACGGTTCCCCAGCAAAACTCTAGAAATAGAGACATCAGCATGTCTGCGATACTGTAATAACTGTGTGAAAGGGATAGCGAGAGATGACACGCCCCGTCCCTAACTAGTATGTTGTTAGCAAAACATATTTTTCTTTCTAAGAATAACTGAGAAGGGACTTTCAGGACTTTTAGCAACTGATGTGTGAAAAGTCACTGATTTCTGCCCACATCTCTTTCTGGGTGGATGATGGCACTTCGGCTAGTTATCCCTTCAGGAAAGGATGTCTTTAAGTCAATAACTTGGTCAGGACAGAATGCTAAAATGAGCTTCCCCCTTAAATACAACCCAGAGCTCCCCCTGGGCTAATCCTTCCTGTACCTTCCAGTGATCCACTTGTTCTAAAACTTATTATTACTATTGCTTGTGATTCCTCATTGTTCTAGCTACTCAAATTTTAGTGTTTTATATTCTAGCCACACCCTCCAGTCAATAGTATGGCCTCCTTTTTTTTTTTGCTGGATACATCCTTTGACCAAAAAATAATGACATTAGTAATAATAAGTATAAGAGTAATGCTACTTTTTATTGACTTCCCACCCTTTGTTCTGGACACTATTTTAAAATCTAATTTCACTTTATCCTCACGATAATCTTCTAGGTTATTCTGATTTGCTTGTTCTCTAGGTCTCCACTGAACATAGGATTAAAGAGTCTCAGCTTGGCTGAGTCTGCCTAAGGTCACACAACCAGGCCTGTTGGGTTGGCCTCCTGAACACTGTATATCCGCTTCACTGCTTCTTCAGACAGGCCCTTTGCCCCAGGGTGCTCGTATCAATATATATCCAAAGTTCCAGACCTGTCTCAACTCCTACATGCTTTGAGATGGCTGTCCTTATGACTCGAGGTCTCCTCGGCCTCCTGCTCTCTAGAGTGAGCAAAATAGCTCATTGCTTTTCTGTGTTGTATTGTATGTGTCTTATCTTCTTCCTTGAAAGCCTTCTAAAAAGTTACTTTGCACCTTTGGCATCTCCCAAGGAGTCTAACATTGTCCTAGTGACAGTGTAGATGTTCAGTTAAAGCTTTCTTATTTGTAAATCTTCCAAAATCTAATACCTACAGGGAGGCCGAAAAAGTCCTTGCAAACACAAGTATTTTTCTGAGCTCTGCACCATGCGCAAAGATACCAACTTGCTTTCATTAGACTGCAACCCACTTGGGCGAGTGGGTATGTTTTTATATGTAGATCTCCAGGCAAGTCACCAAAGAATATCTGCGTTTTACTTGAATAAAAGCAATCACTTTAAGCATGTAAAATGATTTTTGGAAATGCACTTAGCTGGCAATCAAAAATGGTTTTACGTACAGTATATTCTTTCAAACATGATTAGTTTTGATTTCTGTAGGAAAAATAGTCATCTCAGCTCAATGTTGATCTTGTTCATGGAGTGGTCACTAACATCTCCCTGGGTTCGCCCTGTAATACATATTCAACAGTTAAGGATGTAATGCTCCAAAAGTGTGATTGGTTTTGCATTCCTGTAAGTTACAAATAGTTCATGAAATACTTGTCTACCTCCTACTGGGCTCAGGCAAAGCATCACCATCATGTGGCAGAAATTTGAATTTTCCTTTGCAGTTGAGCAATGTGAACAAAGAAAATCAGAAACACGCGTTAGACACACTCTGGCAATTGTGAGACTCCGTGACACATCATGAAGATCCAAGAGAGGACCGTAGTTAAAGGGTTCTACACAAGGCCTGGAAGAGAGGCAGAGTCTGGGAGGTGGCCATGTACTCATTACATCACTTTGATAAGAGGAACAAGATGGCCAGGTGCTCAGGGTTTCGGGGAGCAGAAAGATACTCCTTCAATTCTTTTCAACATCCGTGAAGCAGTATGGATCCCGAGCAACTCCTCACCCCACTTCAGATTCTGTAGAGAGAAGTTCTCCGACCTGGCTGTACCTTAGAATGACCTAAAAGATTTGAAAAGTTTTTAAAATACACATAACGCCTCCGTGCATCCTCAGATGGACTGAACCGGAACATCTGGGTGGGACCCAGGAATGTGTAGTTTTCAGAACTTCCCCTCGTGATTCTGATCCCCAGTGAGTGTGGTACTCTCTTCCATGTAATCACTAGAACTGACAGCTTTAGGAGCTGGGCGCTGAAGGTGTCTTCCTGGCTAAGTTCTGACACGTGCCATCAGAACACGGCTGTGAGGACTCAGGATGAAGCTGCTACTGCTGGAGAAGTTCCCACAGCCTTGGGGTGCGAGGGAGCTTATGCAGCCCAAATCGTAAAAAGGGTTTACTGCTAATGGTTTCTTGAAATGTTTATTCAAAGGTTTACTCGGAAGGGAGAGAGAGTAAAGAATCCCCCGAAAGTGTCCAGGGCTCTAGCTGGGGAGTCTGGAGTTAGGAGTTGGGACTAGAAGGGATTAAGTTCATGCAGATACATACTTTACATTTAAAAAGACTCTTGGTTGTATCCAACTTTCAACTTGAATTTCTATATTTTAGTCACTTGTTGAGGGCAGAAATAGTGCTTCTTTCATCTTAAAACCTCCAGCCCTTGAGACTATGCCTGGTACAGAAGTGGCAATAGGTAAATGTTGAGCAAAGTAATTCGGTCCCTGGGAAAATACAGAGAGGAAATCCTTGATTACAGACTTCTTTGCTTTGACCAGTCAGCCATAGATGACACAAGTTCCTTCCATTGTCAAGGAGCATTTGACAATTCCCAAGACAATAGACACCTGTTATAAGGCACCTGTTATTACTTTTGAAGAATAGGAGCTACTGTGGGTATGTGATTGTGTGTCATTAAGGGCAAGATGTCCCTGTAGTCAGACTGCAGGAAAGGTCTTGTTCAGAGTGACTAAGTGGCTTGATTACACATTCCTGTTAAGTATAAAAAGATAATGAGGGGAAATAAAAAGGTCAGAAAAACAAGTTTTTGGTCTCATTAATGTACTCAGCTCACATGAAATTTTTCAAATTGTCCAGTTTAGATAAGAGGAAGAAATTTTCCTTAAATCAATTTAGTGTGTCCTGAACACCATAAATCTATTCCTAGATTTCTTTTTAAAGTTTTGGGCCATAACTTCTGCATGCACATAATGTCTGAGGGATAAGGTGATCGTTGGTGCTTCTTTTAGCTCTAGAGTCTCTTGACAGCTGTGTCTTGTGGCACCTCTACCAGGTAAATAGCTTAACACTCAGGAGCCAGTTGAGTCTCTGAATTCCCTCTGAGGCAAACAATGTGCCTGCAAGTTATTTCTGTGGTGCTGGGGATCGAACTCAGGGCCTTGCACTTGCTAGGCAAGCACTCTAACCACTGAGCTAAATCCCCAACCAAGTTATTTCTATAGTTAAATGTAAGAACAAACTGATCAGATCAGCCATTCTGAACTGGTGAAAACTTAAGAGAGAAATCCGCATAGAAGTTTGAGAAACCAAAACATTCCCAGAATATATAAAAGAACAAAAATCTCAGATTTCAGGAACTACCTCATTTAGCAGCTGCCAGGAAATACTTACTGTTCTAGATAATGTTTAAGGAGAAATACACCAGTAGCCTCCTTTTTACTGTTGACATAACTAGGCTCAGTGGTACTTCAGCGGGTAGGGATGTTCCAACACGTGATTTGTACGGTGGCTTGAAGACGACAGGAGGGAACATCATTTTCTGCCATGGTTCCATTGACACTTGGCCCACTCTGGGAATCACAAATGACCTCCAGAAGATTTGCCTGCTATTCTCCTTGAAAATAACACAATTTTAAGTAGTCAAAATCCTCCCAAACAGATGAAAAACATCGAGCACTCTTAATTCTTGGAAGCAGTCTATATGTCCATCGACAGATCATGGATAAAGAAATGTGGTATTTATACACAATGAAGTACTATGCTCCCATAGAGAAAGGTAAATCGAGTCATTTGAGGAAAATGGGTACACCTTGAGACTAAAATCTTAAGTAAAATAAATTGACACACAGGCTTAAATCACATGATTTCTCTTTTTTGAGAAAACCAAAATGTAAATAAAGAGAAAAATAAAAGATAGATAATAGGAAAAAGGGAGATCTTTTGCAAAAGGGAAGGAGGCCAAGAGATGGAGTGAGGGAAAAAGGAGGGGAAGGAAAAGGGATGAAAAGAAGAATTAAGATGTGTTATGTACATGTACCAACCCCACATGAGGTTTGCATTATGTACCGCAAACATGTATTAATGAAAAAAACTATTAATCAATTGTTGTTGATGATGTTATTGACAAGAAATACAAAATTCTTCTAAATACCTCCAGGGCAATAGGTAACCAGGTTAGTCTTTGCTAGTAAAGTACAGCGGTCCTCCTTTACCCATGAGAGATATGGACTAAGTGTATCCCTGAAACTGTAAATGGTACTGAACCATATTTCTACATTTTTTTCCTCTACATACATATCTGTGATAAAGTTCAATTGATAAATTAGGCATAGAAAGACTGACAGCAATTGATAGTGGAACAATTATAACAATTTACTATAATAAAAGTTATGTAAATGAATGTCTCTCTGTCTCAAAATATAATGATGTGGGATGACAATGTTTACATGATGAGATGACGTAGGCACTCTGATGCAGCACTAGGTAATAACATAAGGGCTTCTTGAACACAAGCATTGCAAGATTAGAACAGTTGATCTGATAACTGAGATGACTACTAAGTGACTAACGGGCAGGTAACATACACAGTGTGTATACACTGACTAAAGGGACAAATCATGTCCCAGGTAAGATGAAGCAGGCTGGTCCTACTACTCAAAATGGTACACAAATTAAAACTTATGATTTTTTTATTTTTGAAATATTTCATGTAATATTTTCAGCCAGTGCCTGACAAAGGGTAACTGAAAGTGCAGACAATGAAACCACAGATATGGGAGACTACTGTATTTAATCATTGGTGCTTACACCTAACACAGCACATCTTGAAAGGGACTCTTCAGCACAGAGCAGGAAGATGCATATGAAAGGAGACATTTGTTTACTGCTGTCTTTATTGGTTTTCTTCCAAGAAGTTTATGTGGTTTCAGATAATCAAGTCAGATGAGGTCATTTTTTTGTGTGTGAATCTGATTACTCATGTAAAGAAGTAATTTTGCCTAAAGTGGTCTGAATACAAGGTAAAGGATGTGCCCATCAACACACCGGTCCAGTTCCGACAGCAGTAAACTCCCCTGGAACACAAGATCTTTCCATATGATCCATCTTATGTGTTGTGATTACTGAAGTTGGTTTCAAAATAATCTCAATCATCTATTTTTAGTACTGGATAAAATGTGTATTCCCACTGCAAAATCAAAGCCTGCTGCTTATTATGCTAATGTGATATTTACAAGAGCATTCACCATGATTTCCAGCTCAAAGTCCCTCGGAGCCTTAAGTCTTGGTCAATGCAAAGTCAGCCTCATAAACATGCAACTCTTACTTTTAAAAGACTTTCTTAAATAACAGAAAAATATCTCAAGGAGAAACAGTGTTGGCAGTAGAAATGTAGCAAATGTATCACTCGCAGAGAGTAATTCAGATGATAACCATGGTTGACTCTTGTAGATCTAATAACTTAATGCATTGAGTAACAGGATCTTTTAATTGGAAAAAATATATTTCTCACAATAATATCTTTTCTGATACTTCCTATGTCGTTGTATATTTTATAAGGATCAAGACTAACCCGAACAAAAACTTTCCACTTTCTACTCAGAAATTTTTTCCTTTGTGATGACGTTATTATTATATTTTCAAACTCACTTTTTCCAATAATATTCCAAAAGATGAACATGTTCTTTACCTTTCTATTAGTTGCTTTAAAAGTGTTTATTACTTTGCTGGTTATGTCTTTTGATCTTGTTCATGTACCGTCGATAGAGTCAGTGTCATTGCCACTGGTAATATTGGGATAAAATGGTGACTGAGGCTGGTGGGCAGTAAACCAGATAATATGGGTGGTTATGGACTGTTTTATGGGCTGGGGGAAATATCCAAACACAAATGGAAGGCGATGTTCGAGTTTTAAGCAAGAGTGAATCAGCGTGATGTGCATCTTGGGATGCATTCTGACTGCGCTGTGGAGTTTTAATGGCGGAGAGTGGGTATGGGTGTGGAATACTACTAAGAAGGCTTTTGTAAGAACCAGCAGGGTGGCTGCACAGAGGGAATGATATTTAGAAGTTGGTGATTGACTGGGTATAAGGGATGAGGAGGAAATATGAAGCTCGAGTTCCTACAAGTACAGTTGACTGGCTGGTGAAACAGTTTCCTGAGATGGTAGCAGACACTGGAGGAGAAGCAGAGTTAGGAGGGACAAGCCTGAGGAAGTGCTAGGTCGAAGGGCCTGGAGAGAGATTAGAAACTCAGTTCTGAATACACTGAGCTCCAGGTACCTGTGTGATCTATAAATGGAAAAAATGGACAGGCAGTTAGATACCACTTGCCTGGACTTAGGAGATCTGAGCGGGGCATAAAATGTGAGGTATATGGGGGCACAAACTGGATCCCAAAGCGTGAATGAGAAAGCCTTGGGAAAGAACATTAAGGAAGAAGACAGCTGCATCCAGTGGAGAGCCTCGTGTTATTCCAACATTAAGAGTCTCCAAAAAGAGATGGAGGGTAGCCAGGGAGGTTGCTGGAAGGCCAAAAGAATATTGCGTCACCAGAGAAGAGAATATTTCAAAATGGGAGGGGTTAGTTTTGTGGAATGTTGTTGCGATTTTCAATAATATGAGAATGGAGAAAAAGCCATCAGATTTATTCATCTGTTCTCTGTTGCTGAGAACTTTGTATGTGGAGTCACTGGACGTGAGATTAAAGTACCCTGAGGTACAGAAGGAGAAGAAAGAGAAGCGGCATGAATAGATAACCATGAAACAGAAAGAGAGCAAATGTTGGAGAGGAAGTGGGGTAAGGAGGACCCCACCGTGCTGGGAGGGCAGGAGGCAAACAGGACCAGCCTGGGTGTGGAGGCACGTTTCACAGTTGTAGAGATACATTCTATTGTTCAGAAGAAAAGGATGAAAGAAAATGAAATCAATCTGGAGGCTTGGCCACAGGAGTTTGGGAAAGTTGCTAGGTTGGAAATTTAATGTTGAGGGAAAGAAATCAGATACATAAGTTTAAATACTGCATGGTTTCTCTTACACTTGGGGAACATTCTTCCCAAGTCCCCCTGTGCCCACCTGTCTCCAAATCCAGAACTGTCTCCAATTTCTGTTGCAATGCCCTTGACCTATCTGTGTCATTTCCTAGGATGATGCAACATCCTCTTACTAGTATCTTTCATCTACTTTGTCTCCAAGTGACAAAATAAGTTCTCTCCCCTTCACTGTACCTTTCTAAAGAGGAAAAATAGGTCATTTTGGTGTCTAATGAAAACAGAGGTACAACCCTTCTTATATATTTCACAGATGAAATTCTAACAGCCATTCTTAGTGGGGAAAGTTAACATTTTCTCCAAAGCTTGTAATGGTTTTCTTCCTTTTGGCTCAGACACTCCAAGGTCAGTAACAAGAAAATCTTGTTTTTGCAAAGAATACACAGCATAAATGTGACTCCAACAGTGATAGGATTGACATTTTGTTCTCCCCTTTTCTTGTCTCTGCATAGGTGCCAAGGATTAGATCACTTCTTCATGGGAAATTACAGTTCCTTTAGGGATCAATTCAATTGAAATGTCAAAAAGCTGGGTAAGGAGGGTTGTTTGTTTTCAACACCTCAACTCAGATAAGATGCTATTTAAATAGCTTCATATTTCATGTCTACAGGGGAGGAAGCTTTAAGGTTTAAAGGGGTTAGTAGTATTTCCTGGAAATTCCAGGTTTAGAGGATTTTCTAGTTCTCTGTTCTGTCCAGAAGGGATTCTTGCGCTTTTCTTGCCAAGATGAATCAGAAAGTATTTGGATCTGAGTTCCACTCTGATGGGTAGAGCCAGGTAGGGTTGCTGACTATGGCCAGCTTATTAACTGTGACTACCTTTTGTTTCTCCAGAAGGACGATCATGATTTTTAAGAACAAGAGATCTATATTAACATCATGGAAGCTTAACATCAGCACTAAACAGCACATATGATGTACTACAAATCATTTATGATATTCGAAAGCCATAGGATTATGTTATTATAAAAGGTGGTGAGCGCAAAATCCTTAGTTCAGAGCCTTACACTCAGCTCACTTAAAAGTAATCAAGGCAAAATCACCAAATGACTTGGGAAAGCCATCCATAGAGGACCAGGAACATCAGAGAACCTTTCTTCAGTTACTGCACCCACAGTAGTCTTTTACAGGCTGAGTGCCTCTTATGCAAAATGTTTGGGAGCAGAAGTATTTCAGATTTGGGAGTTCTTCAGTTTTTGCAAGGACTCTGCTGACTCAGCATCCCTACTCTGATAACATGAAATACAAATGTTTTGAAATCTGAAACTTCCTTATTGCATGCCAAGCAATTCAAATTTTTGGGTTAGGGATGCTCAACTAGTACATGTTATTCTGAACCAGCATTTATTACTAAATTTTAATAATTCTATGTCCATTTACACAGAGGTGATTTTATTTATGCTCAGGCCCCACTTATTTCAGAACTGACCAATAAAAGTAAAATGTAAGTGCTATAAACTTGAACCATGCAAATAATTTTAAATTTTCTAGTAGTCTCACGAAATGTTTTTATTTGACATTATATTAGAAAGCATTCTCATTTTAACATGGTATCAATAGAAAAGGCTTACCGGTGAAGTGTTTACATCTTTTTTATTTCTCGTACCTCTATCTGCTGTATAGTTCACTCTGGGTGCATCGCAGTTTGAAAGAGCCAAAATTCAAGGGCACAGTAGCTTCGTGTGACCCACAGCTACCTTCCACAGCTGTCCAGGTTCACCGTTTGCGTGTGCACACTCATTCAGTCCTCATCTCTATCGAGGGCAGTTTCTGTTACTTTCACCATTTCACAGCTTCAGAACGTGCGCTTACAAAACTACGTCTCCTGGCCTAAGACTCACCATGTAAGAAGTGGTAGCTCCAGGCCTCACACCCAGAGAATCTGACTGGAAGTCTTGTTCATCAAACACCGCGCTGTGTGCCTTTCAAGATGTTTGGCAACACGGGGTCCGTGTTTTCCAAAAGACCTTAGCAATCCAGGAAAGCTGTTACAAGATCATTTCTTTCTCTTCTTGTCTCTTCCTTGTTTCTGATGGTTGCTGGAAATCCTTGGCCTTTGGCCCACAGCTACATCACACCAACCTCTGTGTTTGCCCTCAAAGGTGATTCCTCCCCTCTCTGTGCTTCTGCGTTTCTTCTTCTCTTCTTACGTAGATATTAGTTGTATTGGATTTAAGGCTCCTCCTAATCCAGTAAGACCTCATCTTAACTAGTTGTTTCTGCAAAATCCCTGTTTCTGAGTAAAGGAAACAGGGATCACGTGAGCTTACATATGAATGTGGATTTTGGGGGGACACTAGTCAACCCAGTACCTATTGCTACTTGTAGCAGATACTCTACCGGGCACTAGGGATATTCTGGTGAGTGGGGCACATGAAGTACCTGCCTTCCAAGAGTCACTAGTCATACATGGAGACAGAGATGGCCATTGACCAAATAACTGCACAGAATTATTCCTGGGTTATAGATACATCTGCTACAGTTTACATCTAGATGTCCCCTCCATAAATGTGAGTCAAAATAAACCTCTCCTTTTTCACTTTGCCAGTGTTGGGCATTCTGTCTCAGCAATGAGAAAGTGACTAAGACAATGTCTAAACAGGACTGAGAAGGAAGAGAAGAAGTTTAGCCTCAACTTTTAGGAGGCAAACTCCTTGACGACTGGAAACAATCTTATTCATCTCTGAATCCCTTGTGCCTGGTAGGTGGTTGATGTTCAGAAACTCGGTATATGTGGAAAGTGCCAATCACTTCATTATAATGGGTTTTGTTGGGGGGCGGGGTGCTGAAGATTGAACTTAGGACCTTGCACTTGCTAGGCAATCACTCTACTACTTGAGCTAAACCCCCGACCCAATCATCTCATTATAGAATTAAAGGCAAAAGAAGCTAGCAAGAGGTCAAAGTCTCACTTTGAGATTCCTTATATTGGTTGAAGAAGAAGCCTCCTATTAGTAAGTAGAGAAAACTTCAAGCCCAGAGCCAAAGATGTGTAAATATGTGTGTCTTGCCCCTTCCCCTCCATTTCAGCATGATTTTCTTGTTTCCTATTAGATCGCTTTTGCACTGGATTCCTTTCTTCGTGTTCACTGAGAATACTTATTGGGCATTTGATAAGCCTGCTTTCTCTTTTTATGAATTTATTATGTATTCTTGGATATTTATAGATTCAGTGTATTATTTTGGATGTTTATACTTGACCTTTGGACAAATTAGATGCTGTAAGGCAGTGAGGGTGATTTAATGACTTAGAATCTTAATTTTTATCTAAGATGCAAGAAGAAGAAAATGAAGCCAGCACTGCTGGAGAGAAGCTGCTTAGCGATGTTGTTAGCAGAGAAGGATATTGTGTTGCTTTTGTGGTTTCATGACTGACAATCATGATGATGATGATGATGATGACGATGATGATGATGATGATGATGACGATGATGATGATGATGGTGTGTGTGTGTGTGTGTGTGTGTGTGTGTGTGTGTGTGTGATGTTCACACATAATTACGGAGCGGTCTTTTCTAGTTCTGGTTCTATCCCAGTCATGGTGTGACCTCATGTTGAAACTCTGTGAAATTGTATAATTTACAGGGAACACGATGAGCCATTACCAGCTATCACTGTTCGGAGACTTCTTTTAATTTAATTTTCAGTGTGGAGACGTCTTCTCACCAACTTGTTTTCTTCCCACATTAGGGACCAATTTTTATTAGTTTTTTATCCTTCCAGGATTTCTTTTTTGAAAATATAGTCATATTTATTTTTATTTCCCCTTTCATAAAAAGCAGCCTATCCTGTATATGGCTCACCTTTCACGTTTTTCTTGTCAGTTTATAAGGGAGATCTTTCCATTCATTACACAGAAGTCTCATTGTTTTTATGGTGTCAGAGTCCTCCATTATTTGAGTGTGCTGTAGTTATTACAGAATATTGACATCTTAATACTCAATACTTTGTACCTCTAAAATAGCAAAATGTGGACTGATGCTTACTCATAAAATGTGGAGCTAACAGTGGATAGCGTTTATACCCCAGAGCTTTGTAGAACAGTCGAGGTAGGTATAACGGACACTTGGGTGAACTGACTTCTATTCTTGTGTCCACTAACACTTTTCTTGGCACATCACTTAAACTCTCTGAACCTCAGTTTGTCTAGCTATACAAATAAGGGGCTCACAGACAATGGAAGCCTGAATTCTATCCATTGTATCTTTTTCTAATAGCTGAAAACCAGTGGTTTGCTAGTAGACATTTAGCAACTCAGGCTCCAGAAGAAACAAAGTCCTGACCTCTATGTAGCATTTGCTGATTTCAAATACATCCCCCTTTTTGTTCAATTTCAAACTATTAACAGTTTAACAGTTGAACAGTCAGTTTGTAAAATTTCTGAAAATTTGATGATTGGCTTGTGGAGTAGGGGAATTATTAGATTGTACAGAAAACAGTTTAGCTTGTGTTTACAAAGTCTCAATGAGATTCAGACCCTGTAAACTCCTCAGATGGACGGTATATCCTAAAACCTTAAATTAAACCACCAAAATTTAAAACGACTAAGCAGCATTATCCTCTAACTTTACTACCTTAAGTATTCCCTGATGTTTTTATTAACTTGTATCACAGAAGGAACACCTAGGAACAAAAGAAGTCACTTTTATTAATATCATGTTTTACCCAACGTTTCTCTACAGACAGGTTTACTTCTTTTGGTCAACATTTGTTATAGTAGTGTACAATCTAATTCTGATTCCTCACTAGAGCTGTGTACTCTTAACAGGCTTTGAAAATGCTTCCTCCCCACCTCCCCCAGACTAATTCAGCCAAGATTTCACAAAGATACAACTCAGACACATTTGTCCAGCAGAGTTCCAGGTCATTCTCTTGCCCAGCTAGCAGGGGAAACAGTTGGTCTTTGAGTACTTGATAGGCTTTTCTATCTCTTCTTAGGTACAGATATGTAGCCAGTATATTTATTCAGCTCAAATGACTGAAGCATGAGAAAAAGTCTTTCAGATCCCAGAAAGATGGCTAATGTAATAGATGAACAGAACTAAAAGTCTGACTTCCTATTTTATTGTTCACATGTAAAAACCATGACAAGAATGAAATTAGAGAATACCCAAAAGTCTAATTCCAGTATATGAGATTTAAGTTTGTTTTGTTTTGACGAAAGGTCAGTTTGTTCCTCCTCTATTTTTTTTGCTGGCCTTGAGAACCAGCCAACCAACCCAGCACATAAGAAATTAATTACCCTAGAGGACCAGGTGCAGCCAGTTAGTTGGTTGCCATGGGAACAGAAGCTATACCTCTTGGATTTTCCAATACTGTCTCTTATTTCATGAAATCCTCTTTTTCACTAAGGGCTATCTATAAAAACATAAATACAAGTGTGATTTGATTACCTGGATGTAAGCATGAATAAAAAAAAAATAGGAAAAACACATTGCCAAATGTTGAATGCTAATCCTTTAAAAATTTTAAGAATTGATGCAACATGAGTGAATTTACTTAAGAAAAATTCTGAGACATTTTAAAGTCCTGCTGGAAAAAAACAACTTTTCTGGAATCATCTGACCCTTGAAGAATGCTGCTAAGACTGATACGAGTTCAACTTCAGTAGAGCAGCACTAATCCAGGAAGACTTCATTACAAATTCTGTCCGAATTAGTTGATTTCGAGGTCTCCTGCTGGGAACCTAAATGTGGGGTTGCAGGGCTAAAGCTTAATTCCCTAAAAAAGCATACGCTTAAACTCTTTATGCAAATAGCTTTTACGTTGTTTTGTACAATTGACGTTTAGTTAACCGTAATGTAGTGAGGTTGATGTCTTAGTTCTGACGAACATATTGTAATGATTAGTGTGAGATGTAAATGTTAAATGGAAAGTGTGTGAGGTGTATCTGGGAACTCTCTGTATTACCACTTCAAATTTTGTGTAAACCTAATGTTATCCCTCAACAGTTTATTAGCAAGTAATTTGTGGACATTAATTGAACTGCATTAATTCATTAATTATAGTGGATGCTGATTATGGTTATATTGATTGTGTGTGGTTAGCAATAGAAATCATCTGGTAAAATTCTGTGTATCTGTCTTTACTTTGGGCTTTTATATTGAATTTTAATTGTATTCTAATGAGTAATCCAAACCTACATTTTGGACTGTTTTTAACCCCTATTTTATATCATCTATAACTTTAGCAATGTCATAATTTTCATTTTGAACCAATTAGTATAAAGATTTAAATGACAGTATTAGCTATCTTTGAATAACTTGCCTTTCTTAGCTTCTAATGTCTTACACACTATTACTATACATGACTTACTAAAGGTCAAATATTTACATGCTGCTCTCTTATTAAGTCAATCTCATTTGATATTTGATTGACACATTCACAACAAACTGTTATTTGTCCTCATTTGAAACAAAACCCTATCCCCAACTTCTAAGGGCAAATAGTGTGCTTCAGTGGGCCGAAATATCTGTTGGTAATTGCAGAACCTCTGAAGTTATAGAGAGAAGTAGGAAGGGTCATGCTTTGTCTTCCTCGGACATATACTAATGAAGTCTCATTTATAATTAATATTTAATCTCAGATAGCATTTTTGTGTCTAGAAAAGCTGTTGGCACATAGTTAAGTGCTTAATATACATTTATTAGATGAAAAATTAATAGTTAAGTTTAATGTTTTCATATTTAGCTGCTTTTTAAAATTTTACTTGAAAATAAAGACCTAGCCCATTCACAGGAATGTTTATTCCTAGATGTGTATTTATCAAAGTGCTATTACAGGGCAATCCAATTGAGGGCATGACATATCATTATTATACAGCTTCCAATTACAGAACCAATTTAGCTATGTCTAGCTCAGTTTGGAACCCTGTGAGTTTTATGCCTTTTTTATTTTTTATTTTTTAAATTTTTTTATTTTTTGCTTCTCTTTCTTTCCAACCGAGATCCAGAATTAACCTTATCAAAACTGAGTGAAATACAATTTCCAGTTTTCACTATTTAAGGGGTGAAAGGTTGAGATTCTCAATATATAAAGTAAGAATCAATATAAAGGACATACCTACTCAAAATGTAGTGACAAAAATGTAGGATCTGGATTTGTCCTTCAGCCGGAAACAACCACAACATGAGAAAAAAAAAAACAAAACATTTTTTAAAGGCATCGGATATCAGACAGCAAAGGACAGTGATCCTTGAAAAAATGAGAAACAAGCGAAATGAGCCTTACTATGACTCCAGCTGACAACCTAAATGGAAAGTTCTGGAATTGTCACGGGGAGTAAGAACTGAAGTAGAGTTCATGGGTCTACTCGAGTTGAGGGATTGGGGACAGGAGCCGAGGGAGCCTGACGTGGCTAAAGTTTATGAAGAGGAGTACCAGAAAAGACAGAGCAACACAAAGAACTTTGGGGCTCTCTGGAGGGTGTCCCTGGAGTCCTCAGCTGAACACAGAGCAGGGCATGCATGTAGGGATATGACTTCAGGGTGAAAAAGAGCCACCCGAAAGGATCCAGAGGAGATGCTGCCTGTATTGAGACAGCTAGGGGTTGACCATGTTCCAACGAGCCAAAGAGAAATCCTCAGAGTTCGTGCAATCTCAGGCAGAATATTTAGAAGGCTTTTACTTCAGTAAAACGGAGTAAGAATAGACCTTAGTTGGGAAAAATTAGACCTTGACAAAACACTAGTAAAAACTTCCTGAGAAAGCTTCAAAGCAAGATCTGAAAGGGTAAAAATTATTTTTAAGTAACTTAGCTGTTCTTCAAACCGAAGCTCAGAAATATTTATAAGAATACAAAAATGTCTGTTAATTAATTAAAGCATATTAAAAAACAAAAAAGACACCTAATGGTAAAAAAAAATCAATTTAAACTAACCTAGAAATGACACAGATGATAGAATATAGTAAACAAAGATATTAAAATTTATTATGATTATATTCTATGTGACAAGAAATTAGAGAAACGATTAAATCTGAAAGATATAAAGATAAGATATTAAAAACACAAATCAAGATTCTAGAAATGGAAACTACAATGTCTAAGATTAAAAGCATGGCAGATGGGATTAATAGCAGATTAGACAGTGCCCAAGAAATGATAAATGCTATGGAGTGAACTGTGTTCCTTCCAAAATTCATTTGTTGGAGCCCCAGTGTCCATAGCATTTGGAGATGGGATCTTTGGAGGTAATTAGTATAAGGGGAGACAATGAAGTTATGGGCTTTACCCTATGGTTAGTGCCCTTATAAAAAGAGAAAGAGGGAAGATGGCTCACTATCCACTATCTGCCAAGCGAGAAGGCTGGGAGAGAGCCCTTGTCAGAAACCAAACTGACTTTCTAGCTGCTAGAACTGTAATAAATAAATATCTGCTTTAAACTACCAAGTCTATTATATTCTGATGTAGCAATCTGAGCTGACTGAGAATTAGTGAGCCTGAAAACACAGCAAAGAAAATGCCCAAAATCAAACAGAGAGAGAAAATAATTTTTTTAAATGAGGAAGCATCAGTAAATTGTGCGGTATGTTTAACGGACATGCGCAGAGCGTCTGTAGAGGAGGGCACACCAAAAAATATTTGAGAAATAATGTCTGGAAATTCCCAAACTAGAAAAAAATTACGTTGTCATATATTTGTGAAACTCGACAACCCCCCCAAGCACAATAACATGAAAAAAAATCATAACCAGACTGCCGAACACCAGTGATAAAGATAAATCTTAAAAGCAGCCATAGAAAAATGATACATAACACATAGAGGATCAACAATGAGGATGACAGCAGATTTCTCACCAGAAAGAATTCAAACCATTAAGGTAATAATAAAAGAAACAAAACAAAACAAAGCTGTCAACCTAACATTCTATACCTGCTGAAATTATCTTTCCAAAGCTAAAGCAAAACAAGGATATTTTGAGACACAGGACACCTCACCTCGTCAGTAGGCCAACACTACAAGAAACATTGAAGCAAAGCCTTAGGTGAAAGGAAAATGGTACAAGGTAGAAATAGGGGCCTAAACACAGAGCACTCTAAGTGGTAACAAAAGGAAGTAGAGGGCTGGGGATTTAGCTCAGTGATTAGAGTGCTTGCCTTGTAAGCACAAGGGCCTGAGTTCGATCCCCGGCACTACCAAAAAAAAAAAAACAACAAAAAAAGGAAGTAGAATATATATTTATGTTAACAAATGTGAAAGTATTTTTAGTATTGAATTTTTAAAAGATAATTGTCTAATAGAAAAATAATAATGTACAGGGAACTTAACGGCAGAGACAGAAGCAGAATGTATGATTAAAAATAGACAAAGTAGTGCTTGCCTTGCAAGCACAAGGCCCTGAGTTCGATCCCCGGCACCACAAAAAAAAAAAAATAAATAAAAAAAATAAAAATAAAAATAGACAAAGTGTAGGGGCAGGCAAATGTGTTCTAAGGTGCTTATACCATGTGAAAAACAATATGATATCCTTGAAAAGTAGACTGTGGTAAGTAAAAATATCTTCTATAAACTTCCATAAACACGATAATAGCACAGAAAAGAGTTGTAGCTAACTAGCCAACAAAGGAGATTAAATGAATCCATAAAAAATCATCAACAAACAAATAGGAAAAAAAAGAAAGAGAACAAGAACAGAAGGGACAAATAGAGAACAAATGCAAGATGGTAGATTTAAACCTCAACTATATCAATACTATAATTAAATGTAGTTTAATAATAGCACCCCAGGGGCTGCGGATTTAGCTCAGTGGTTAGAGTGCTTGCCTTGCAAGTACAACGCCCTGAGTTCGATCCCCAGCACCCCCCAAAAAAAGCACCCCAACAAAGAGACAGAGGTGATCAGACTGAATTAAAAAGACCGAACTCTATGTCAACAAGAAGTATGTTTTAGATATAAAGATATATATAACTTTAAAGGAAAAAGATGGAATAAGATCTGTGATATTATATACAATTGATCAAAATAACATGAATAGTTGACAATAACAGGTGGGTTAGACAAATTATAGAATATAGTGGAATGTTCTATAGTTATTAAACGGAATATTCTACAGTTATTAACAATGTTCAAGGAGAATTACACTAAATTTAGAAATAATCATAACCAACTAAGTGAACAGTATGTTATCCAAAACAATTTAAGGAAAACTTCTTCAAAATATTATTTTCTTCAAAATAAGGAAATGTTATTCATTGTTAATAACTCTGAAAAATAAACCTTGGGTTAATTAAAATATCTCTCCCCTTTCCATCTGGAATCTTTCTGTCCCAACACTTGCACTATGATTACATCTCCTAATTCAGTGTAGATCCATATTTCTCAAACTCTTTCTGCTTAAAGACTTTTTTAAAAAATTCCAAATCATCTGCAATTGATTATTTTGGTCTATTTTAGTTGAACGAGGTATTCCTATTTAAAGCACATGCTTGGATATCATAGCAGTATTGAGTTGCTATAAATGTTCCTCTATGCTTACTCTTAGTTTCAAATACTAGTTACAAAAGGCTTGCTGGCCACACCTAAAGCATCACTTGTATAAGCAGCTACCACTGCGGAAGAAATACTTGTTACTACTAATCATTGGCTGTGAATAATTTAGTGATCACTGACCACTTGAATTAAGATAGGCTTGAATATGCAGAAATTAGGACCACATTATTAGCCTCAGATGCCTACAAATGCTACATTTTAAAGTAGTATCCATCCCAACACTTGATTGCTCCCCTGTTCTGTAATTTAACTTTTGACATATGTGTTTTTGTGTTAATATAAATAACTTATTTAATTTATTTTCAATGTGTGCTAGAGATAAGATGTTGCACTCCTGAGTTCAGTTTTTATTGCCCTTTGGAAGTCATTTTTGTTTTGAAGCCGTAGAATATTGTCACTCCATTTTAAGAAGAAAGCCGGGGGAAACAGTTTGCTATATAAACCTTGCTTCACAGTTAACTTCTCTATCTGTTCCACATGTTGAGTTTTTAAAAATTCTTCTTCCAAGCTACATCTATAGATTTGCAAAATGTTGAGCGTAAAGAGAAGAAATGTGCATTCTCTCTGGCAAAGCAATGCAATGTTTCTATTTTCATATGATTTCATAAATTACTTCAACAATATTTTTGCCAATTCTGGTGTCCAACCTTCCTAAGTAATATCAACAGAGTTGGGCTAAATCTTACTTTTCCAGGATATGCAATAAATTCTCATTGATGTTTCTATTGGCAAATAATTCCCTTCTTAATCTGACTCTACATTTTATCTTCAAAGAATAAACCGTTTTTCTGTCTACTCAAAGCATTATGAAACAGAAAAGTGTTTTTAAGAAATTTCCTTTCCTTATAGTCAAAGCTAGACCCTCTCAGACTGCTAAAATCATTTGCTTCTTTTCTATGTCGATTTTGTTCAGGTATACATAGGGCTTGCAGCTTTTCCTGGAAGTCTAATAGTTTATTTAGTGTCCACAAGATTATTAAAGGTTAGGAATATTAATATGTAGATAAAGATGTAACAGAATCTTATAGCTAAAAGGTCAAAGGAAAAATGCTAAAGCTGCTTAATAAAAGACAAGCTCTTTCTGAACATTTATAAAGATATTACACCTCCCCCAATTTCATAACTTAATCCAGGAAAAAAGGTCAGTATAAAATGCAAGTCAAGAGATTATTTCAATACCTCATGTTAATACTAACAATGTTATTGTGCTTTGCTATAGAGGATGACTACAAAGATTTAAGTTGCCTACTTAAAACCAAGGGTGAAGATGTGTCCCTATAATGTCCTGGCATTGGGCCATCAAATCTTTTGCAGCTTCCCGGTGCCTAAACCAGTACCTAGACCTTTTTGCAATTTATTTTTCTTATTACAAAATACATGTTTTTCTGTAATTAAAATTTTATACATTCTGTATTAAAATATTTTCTTCCTCTATTTTTCTTTTACACTTTCTAGTCTGACCAACCTTCACTGAGCACATCTTTGTAAGTATTCCTCTTGCACACTTTCTAGTTAGGATTTCTCCAGCAAGAATCCTTTTGTGAACATTCATTGTGAATGTCAGCTTGACTGGACTAAGAGACACTTAGCAGATTAGTAAAGCGCACTTCTGGGTGTGTGTGGATGGGTCATGGGAGGAGTAACCTTGGGAACCATGTCTGGTTCCCAGCTCTTTGCTCTTTGGCACTCTTTCCAATCTGCTGTGCTTTCTAGCCACCATAAAGTGAGTAGCTTTGCTCCACCACACTTCCTGCCATGATGTTTCTGGTTTGGATTCAGCCAACCATGGACTGAACCCTCTGAAACTAGGAGCCAAATTAAACCACTCCTCCTTTAAACTGCAGATGTAGAGCTGACTAACACAGAGCACTAGTGCAGATAATAAGGTTATTGCTGTGGGCATACCTGACCATGTTGTTTGGAAGCCTTTGGAACTAGTTTGCAGGAGGAATTTGGAAAAGTTTAAAGTTGCGACCTGGAGAAAACCTAGAAAGTTTTAACTAGAATGATAGGTGATTCTATTCAGAGCTCAGAAGACCAGAATACTGATAGGGATACAGAGAGTAATAGCCAGGCTCAGGAGATTTCAACTGGGAATGAGGGCTCTATTGGGAAATGGACTAGAGACCATGTGTGTTGTATTCTGGCAAATAACTTGTCTACATTTTGCCCATGTCCCAAGACTTGGCATGAGACTGAATTTAAAGGGGCAGACTCATTCATCAGACAGAGCAGGCAGTTACGTTATGGGAAATGCTGGCTGCTTTTAGCCAGATTTATAGTGAGAATTGGGAGCAAATGCAAGGCAGAAATATTTCAAAAACTTAAATTTTGGTTCCAAAATCACATGTAAAGTTGGGACCAATGGAAACGTGGTTGCTGAAGAGATTAGTGCCATTAAAAGAAACCAAGTACTTTGAATAGACACAAAAACAAAGATGCCTTGAGGGTATCTCTAAAATGGCAAGACCCCATCCATTGGAGGCTCAAAAGTATAAACCCTTCATTTGAGAAGAGAGTCCTGGGGTCCCTTGCTCGAGAAGAGCCCCCAGGGAATTGGTTCCCCAGGATTCATTCCACTGTGCTTAGCCATCCAGGTACTCAGAAGCCACTGGTGCCATGGTCCAAGTGGCCTAGCTACTTCTTGACCTGGTAGCAGATCTTAGCATTATCCACTCATTGCTGGTTGTTCAGGCATGCAGAATGCAGAAGTTGTGCTGTCATGGAAACTTCCACCCAAATTTCAAAGGATAGCTTTGGAGGCCAGGCAAGGAGTCCTAAGATGGCAGTTGTGAAGCTGTTGGGAATGAAGCTAAAGGTACAGTGGAGACCCTGGGAAGTCAGAGATTCCATGAATTTAGAATGGTCAGCAACAGGAAAGCTGACCCATGCACCTTCCAATGTATAATCATGGAATTGCTGACAAAATACATTTTTATAAATTATTTATAGTGGTACTGGACTATAGTTTAGACATGGAGAACAATAATATAATTTGGGATTTTCATCAATTCCATCTTCCATGTATATGCACTCAAGGACGTATTCTGGTATTTAAAAAATGAATTATTAGACTTAGGAGAGAGGAAGAATCAAAGAAGGATGTGGAAAAAAACGTGGTGGGAGCCTTTCTTCCTGGCTGTGTCTTGTGGGTTATCAGATGAAGCTATAGCTGTTGTAGAGCCCATTCTCATCTGTCTTCAACTAACCTTAGCAATTGAGGCCCAGAGATGTAATAGTCACACCCAGAAATACTGTTTATTTCAGGATGTTATCATTTTTGCCTGAATTCCTGCAGTAACGTGCTGATTGGTCTCTTGCCTTATGGTCTTTCCATGTAATCCATCTCGTACTGGCTGTAGGAAGAATTTTACTTATAGCAAATTTGATCATATCTAAATCCATCTTAGTTACTTTTTCATTGCTAAGACAAAATACCTGGCACCCACAAGTTGAAGGAGGAAAGGTTTATTTCAGCTCACAGTTTGTAGAGGTTTCAGTCCACAGCTGGCTGGTTCCAAGGCAGGGTGCCATGGCAGAGGGGTACAGCAGAGGAGAAACAGTCCATGGCAGAGTAAGCAGGGAGCACCAGTAGCAGCAGCAAGCAAGCCTCCCTTTCCCTTTTATCCCATCCAGGCTATAAGCCTTTTGGTAGTGCCACTCATACCCAGGGTGGGGCCCCCATTATCCACACCCAAATCTATACAAAACCAATTCAGTTATCATATGTCCTTAATCCCAGGATCACACACCCTAGATCCGGCCACCTCCAAAAAGCTCCACTTATGAGTGCATGAAGCTTTGAGAGAATATTTAGATACAAGCCATGACAATTCCCTTGTTCAACAATTCTCCAGAGAAGGTCTTTAACCTCCGCTGTCCTCAGGATAAAGACCAATCTATTTTATATGTGCTTCATAGGTCAGAATAAAGTTGTAAGAAGGTACAAACACTTATTAAAAATCCACAGTCCAGAAACAACTCTAATTCTGACCATGTGCCATTGGCTAGAACTTAATCACATGACCACATTTATTTTCAAAGAAGGCTGGGAAATGTAGTATTAATGAGCCTGGCAAGAACATAAGAATGTATTTGGAAGAAGAGCTAGGCTTTTCTGCCACAGTATATTGTTTAGAAAAACTCCTTAGCAACCACAATAAATATTCATCAATACAGAATTTTTCTCACTAGCAGAAAAAAGAAAATTTACATTTAAAAAAATCTATCCTGTGCTTAACATAGTTTTTGTAGAAGAGAGACTCAGTCTTACTTAGGCATTCTGCTAAGTTCAAGAGCTAGAAACATATCACACAAATACTCCAGAAAAATCTGGAGTTTGTTGAACTGAAAATGAAGTTCATTATAAAATTCATTTAATAAAATTCATTTATAAAAATGAATTTTAAAAACATGAATTGAAACAATAGGCTTTGATAATATCGTTCATGTTTTCTTTTTCTTTTTCCCTTCCAAGTTGTATTGTTATTTTTCCTTCTGTTTTGGCTAGTGTTAGCCTTGATTGCTAGTATTTTCTGCACAGTTGTTAATTAAAACCCTTGAAGGTGAGGGGTATTATTCTTCCACAGTACCTCAAACTGACTTCTGGTTGGTTCTGTCCTTACCAGAAAAATGACTCAGACAAGTTCACAACTTTTGTGCATTTCATTGCTGATGACTCAGGATGGTTTTTCTGAGTTATTTCCTAAGGAGAACATTTAGAAGGAAAGAGGGAAATGATACCCAAGTCATAGTTGCTCTAGGCAAAGCAGCATGTGCACACTCATTTCTCCTTATTACGAAAACAAATCATAGCTACCGAGAGTTGAAATGTGGACCAAAACTCCTAATTGGTTTTAATGCCTTTTCTTTAGGAGGTAGGAGTGGGGGTAGGGTGAGGAGGAATAGTCTCCTACCCTGGGAGGGTTAGTAAAAGCAGTTGCTATCTAGGGAGCAAAGGGTTAAGAAAGGGGAATGTGTGGAAAAGAAAAGGCCTCCTGTTCGCCAGCCTGGTGAGCCAGGTCAGCCCTGATGATCAATTGAAAGACATCTGTTGAAGCCATACCAAGCTCCATCTGGAAAGGAAGTGGAAATTTGATTCATGTAATAATTGGCATTGAGCAGCCACAGGACTAGCTCTGGTTTTCACTTTCCCACCTCCCCTTGCAGGCATGAGTGTTGGTGCCATTTGCAGTTGTGCCTGTGTTGTCTAGGAGAGGGCTGACTCCCAGGGATTGGGGCTTCCTAAGCTGCCAGCAGCTTATTCTCTCCCAGGGGATAGCGGAGCTTGCTCATCTCATCCTTATGCTGTTGGGGTTTTGAATAGCGCCTCCATGGATTATCTAGGACTCTCAAATCCCACGAATGGACAAGGTCATCTGGGATTACCTTCACACACAGAGATTCTCAAACCTAGGACACATACATCAATAACTAGTCATCTTGACCAGAGGCTCTGCCCTCTGCCTCATGTTGTTTAGAGAGAAGCTGCCAAATTTCATGAGATTAAAAAGATGTTCATGATAGTAGGTTTGTTTTTCTCAATCAGACTTTCCTTAATGGCAAATGTCATTTTCATAAGAGTTCGGGAAGTATCTCTAACTTCAGGCTTCTGTATTTAATCCCTCCTCCCTTATCCTTTTCCAGAACTGACTCAGCATTGCCTCAAGAGATTTACCTCTCTGATGCCAGCATTTCTCTCTTATTTCCTTTCATCTTTGAGGCAAGAATCACAGAAGAGCAGATCTGTGTAAAGCTGGAATCAGTCTTTTCTCTGCCCACACCTCCGTCTGGGGAGCCGGGGAGGGGGGTGGGTTGGAGGAGGTGTTGCTCCCTCTGGTTGGGAATCATTGAGAAAAACCAAGACGGGGAAGTGGGAAGCTCTGAACTCTGAACTCTATTCAGGGAAACGAGAGACAATTTTCGAAGTGTCAACTTCTGAAATTCTGAACAGTTTTCGCTTAAGAAATCAGTAAGAACTAGTCTGTCAAGTCATTATTTCGAGTTTCCAGTTACAATTTTTTTAGCCACTTTGTAAGTGTTCTGGAAGATTTCTCCAGCCGGTTAGCTGAGACTGCTGTAGGCTGTGCGGAAAATGTCCATCAGATGAACAGGTTACACACGACTCCAGCTGCAGGATCTGGCCGTGGATCTGAGTGTCCCTGTCATCACTGTTTGGACAACCCCAGAGTGACCCTAACTACCTTAAAAAGCTGAGTAAACAGTCTAGATTAGAAGTGGTTGATGATAAAAACTGGTCAAGGAATAGTTAGGATGATATCATGTCCAGGAAAACATTTGCAAAAGAAAGTGCTTTTGAAAGAAATACAGAAAGGGAATTTTCAAATATTATTTGACTAGTACCGCTATGGAATTTTTTCTAAGCTAACAGGAAATGCATCTGAAAGCTGTTTACCCTGACTGAGAAGGTGTGTGCAATGAATGAATGAGTGGGGCTGTTCTTCAGAATGACCTCACCCATGATGCTGGCTACAGTGACCGCAGCAACCCTGCCCCGGCCGTCACTGCTGCCATCTTCCGGAGGCCTGATCTGAACCAAAGTTCTTCCTCAGATCTGTAAATTTTGGAGTCACTGCACAACTTGTGTTCATCATTCTTGCTGGCTTTTCCCCTGAGAACTGATCTCTCTGTCTTTGGTTTAACAAAGATTATTCCAGGGCAAGACCATAACGAAAAAGAAAATCAGTCGTTTGGCATTAAACATAAGTTCTTTCTCTTTCCTTGAAGAATAACACCCCAAAGAGCAAAAGTCAGTTTAATAACTTTAAATTTTTCACGTCACAAAGGTGAGGTTATCCGAGAGGGAAGTAGAGTATTATGATGCAATTATTGTGGCCGTGGGAGAAAAAGAAAAGAGCTGTTAGGATTCAGTTCCCACCTTTCATTCTCGTTATGAGTGAATTTGGGAAAACTATTTGCTCCTTCTGAGCCTCTGCTTCCTCACCTGTAAAGTTAGGGCTATTAACGCTTATCTCGCAATGCTGTGGCAGAAATCAAATGAGATAATACAGCTATTACAGCGCCTGACATATGGAATGCTATATATGGAATCATTATAGTTCTTTGTGGCCTTTGTTCTAGATTCTAAAGTTGACTCCACTTGGCCTTTTTTGAAACTATAAGAGTCCTTTTTCTCCTTCTCTTGACATCCTGAGTTATAGACAAAGGGAAAAAAACCATATATGTAGGGGAATAATACATACTTTAAAAAAAAAGGGTTAAGCTTCCTTTGTGTATTTTCTTTGAACCATAAGATATGATGCCGTGGAACAACCCCATTTTATGGGCTATACATCTGGCTTATAATTACTGAACTTTCTTTAACTAGCTTCAAAGATATGATTTATTTTCCCTCTGTGCAACTATGTACCACTGACTTACATAATTTTTCTCCTCCACATTTTTTGACAATCTTCTGTTTTTCTACATGATTGAACTCTTTGCTTGAGCAAATGCCAAACTCTCACAGCTCTAATAAATTTTTCATAAGTCAATTGTACTTTGATCAAGGATTTGGCTCAATCTAACAGAGCAATCCCATCCCCAGTCAACCACTAGCCTTCAAGAAAGTCATTATTATGGAAGAGCAATATCCTTTTCCTTCCAACATGAATACAAGTAGCTATAAATTCATCTACAATGAAGAGTTAAACTTCTTTCCACACCAAAGTTCTATCTCAGATTCCAATAAGATTCTTTGACCTCCATAATTAAGTAGTATGGAAAAGATAATACAAACATCAAATTCTGCTTATCAAATTTCGCTTATCAAAATTTTGCCTCCTTGGGGTAGATTGAGAAAATGGCCTCAATTCTATATTCCTCAATAAATCTGTCACATTCCTGATGTTTGGGGACTTTGTCAATTCTCCATCAAGAGAGTCTGTGTGTCTGTTCTTTCAGTCTGGACTGCTCTTATGGTTTACTTTCATTATTAAAATGTGGCCTTATGTATTAATAAGCTTTTCATTGCTGTAACAAAATACCTGAGGTTAACAACTTAGAGGAAGAAAAGTTTATTTGGGCTCATAGTTTCAGAAGTTCCAGGGCACAGTCATCCAATTCCATTTCTTTTAAGGCAGAAACATCACGGCACTAGGGCATGGTGGGAAGAAGCTGCTCACCTCATGGCAGCCAAGGAGACAAAAGAAGAGAAGCCAGAAAGGACAGGGCTAAGGACAAGATGTAGTTCCTAAGGTTATGGCCCAACTCCCTCTCCCCAGTCTCCATTACCTCCCCATAATGCCATCAAATTACAAACTCATCACCAGATTAACCCATCAATGGAGTTAGCATGCTCGGGATCCAGCCACCTCTGGAAGCCGCCCCTCTGAACACATGAGACATTTGTTGAGGGGAACATTTTAGACCTAAGCCATCACTCTTCACCTCTGAGCCAGATCATATGAGACTTGTACATCTAGTCTCTCTTCCTGCGCTTTGGGAACAAGCTTAAATTATCTGAGAAAAGGGAGACCACGTGAAGCAGAGTCACATGCCCTGTCAGTCATCCCAGCCGAGACAGTCACACGTGAGCCAAATGGCAGCCAGCAGCTGGCCAAATGGCAGCCAGCTGCTAGAGAACTGGTTGGAGTGATTTCCAACCAAGACAACAGTAACTGCTGAGGCAGACCCAGTCAAGATCTGCAGAACTGTCCGGCTGATTCAGCAGTCATGAGTCAGGATGCGGGTTTATTGTTTTAGATCACTGAGGGTCCACCCTTGGGCAGTTAAACCTCTGAGGCCCAACTTCTCAAACTGGAGCACAAATAACCAAAGAGATCTGACTGTGGGACCAGGAGTCAGGAAAAACTATGTGTCAAGCATAATGCCTCTCACTGAAACATGAACTGTTCTGAGGGGCAAAAGTAAAGTAGCTTTTTCTTTCAAAACAAAAAGAAGTGTGTTACAAAATAGATGTAAAGTTCAAATATGTTTCCATGATAAAGCTCGATCATCCATCGATCTCTTCTCATGGTGGCCTGAATGTGTGTGTCTCTCAAAGCTCATATGCTGAAGTCCAACCCCCCACTGAGATGGTATCTGGAGGTGGGGTCTGTGGAAAGGGATGGTGTCCTAAGGACAGGGCCTTCCTCGGGATTAGTGCTCTGCTAAGAAGGCACCAGCGCTCACCGCTCTTTCTGTCTTTCTCTCCCTCCCCCCTTCCCCTTCCCCGAATCCCTCTCCCTCCCTCTCACTTTCTGTCTCCCCCATGTGAGGACAAAGCAGAAGATGGAGTTCAGTAAGTCAGGAAGAAGCCCTCACTGGAATCTCATCATATTGGCACCGCACTCTCAAACTTGTAGAAACTTACAGAAGTAAGTTTCTGCTGTTTAAATCACCTGGTCTATGACATTTTGTTATAGCGGTCTGTGATAACTAACATATTCCTCCACAGCCCTCCTAGCCTGGGATTCACTCTCCTCCAACATCAGGGTGACATTTTTTGAAAAGTTTAATAAACACTCCTGTAGGCAGTTATTTCTGGACTTCTAAATTTGTGCTCACTTCCTCCTATCATCAACAACTTATTGTGCCCCTTGCCGTGTCAAAAGATATTTTAAAGCTTTTAAAACCTATAGTTAATTGTTATCAAATTTTACAGATTAGTGGATATTTAGTCTTAAATTTCTAATCATGTATTACACACGCTTTAATAATTCTTATCTAGTCTTTATGGTCTTTTACTTCCAATGAGAAAATTCTTTTACTTCCAATGAGAAAAAAACAGGTGATCACACTCACCTAACGAGAAAACTGATGTTCACCCTCAAGGTTGTAGGAATGCTGGATGCAGGTAACTATCCAATCCTGGGTTCTGTTGATTTGTTTCTCTGTATGACTCCACTACTAAACTGTTCTGGGACCGAATTTGGTTTTTCTTCCATTCTCTTAGCTGTTAGGGACTACGGTCCTCATTAACAATTAGCAAGTGTATCTGCACTTACGAGCCGAGTTGTGTCCCTCTGAAATTCCTATGTTGAAGAGCCAGGTCCCAGTACCTCATAATGGGATTATGTTTGGAAACAGGCATTTAAAAGTAGCAATTAAGGTTCAATGAGGCCACGAGGGTAGGACCTAATCCAATCTGACTGGTGTCCTCAGAAGAAGAGGAGGCGCAGGTACCCAAAGGCACATTAGGATTGGCACACAGAGGAGAGATGAGGGCACAGGCAATCTGCACCTCAAGGAGAGAGGCCGCAGAGAAACCAGCCCTGCCACCATCCTGATCTTGGACTTAGTCTCTAAATGTGTGAGAAATTTCTGTTCTCCTGCCAAGTTGAGGGTAGTTTGTTACAGCTGAGCAAGTGAACGAATATAGGACCTTAGAAACCAACTTTGTTTCTTCACATTCCTATAAGTCTTGGTTTCCTTAAGTGCTAAAAAACAGAAACATTTCTCTTATCTTTCACTGAAAATTTTCTCTTGGTTCTCTATCTACAACTTACAGTCTCCAGAATAATGCAGAATAATGCCAAGTGTTTGTGATCATCCTACCTATTAACACAGGTCGCTACTGGGGGGAGGACCATTTGTCCCCACAGTCACGTATGATGGGGAGAGAGTCAAAGCCTGAGAGCACCCAGGCGCTCAAGTCCTTAGCATGCTATTTGTGGCCGCTTATGAAACAATGACCACCTATTTCTCTCCCCCCACCGTACGTGTGTGTGCGCGCACGTGTGTGTGTGTGTTCATAAAGTTCCAATAGCATCGCTTTTGGGTTAAGAGAACAATCTTCATACTGGACGATTGTAGCGTGGTCAGAAGGCTAGGCAGGGACTAAGGAAAGACGAAATAGAGCAGGGCTTATCCAAGAGATAGTGGGGACAAGGGTCATCGTACAAGGGCCTACAGCCCCAATCTGCCACTAGTAATCTATGAGCAACCAGTTCTGAGAAATTGACGTGGAAGGTGGTGGGAGAAGGGAGCAGGAAACCCTGTGAAAATGGCTCTCGGGACGGGGACAAGTGTGGCAGCATTTTATCTCAAGGTTCTAACCTCACCACACATTGTTTTTTGTACAAATATGCCCCGTGCAACACTTATACTAATGTTACCTGTTTATTTGAAATTCAACATAAGCTTTTTAGGGGGAAGGTTGTTTTTTGTTTCTTTTGAGACAGGGTCTCACTATGCAGTTCAGGCTGTCTTTGGACTCACTATGTAGCCCGGGCTGGCCTCAAACTCATGGTGATCTTCTTGCCTCAGCCTCCTGAGTGCTGGGATTACAGGTGTGTGCCACCGTGCCCCTAAGAGGAGATTTTTCTAAGAGAAAGTTTTTTTTTTTTTTTTTTAATTGTTTTAAATTTTGGTGCCGGGGATTGAACTCAGGACCTTGTGCTTGTGAGGCAAGCACTCTAACCACCGAGCTAAATCCCCAGCCCTCTATTTGAAATTTGAAGTTAACTGGGCATCCTAAATTTTTTTTTTTTTTTTTTCTGGTGCTGGGGATCGAACTCAGGCCCTTGTGCTTGTCAGGTGAGCACTCTAATCACTGAGCTAAATCCCCAGCCCCAGGGCATCCTAAATTTTATTTGGTAAATTTATCCACAAAATTCTGCGTGTAGTCAGAGAAATTTTTGTATCGTACTATTATTTTTAAGTCAAGTCTTACATTCTCCCTCAAATTAAAGTTCCAAGTATTCTATGTGGTTCATCTCTCTAATCTCATCTTGTACCACCCTATCTTACCCACTCGTTTGAAAGTCAGCTCCTTGGAAAGTCCTTCCCTGTGCCTCTGCCTGAAATAATTGACCCCATCCGATAATATCTATCTCCTTTCTCAAGACTCCTGACATATTGTGTATCTGTGTGCTATTTTGTAATCAGACTCCTAGGCAGAGCTGGACGCTGGGGTTCCCATTGAAAAGGCCAGTTGAAGAGAAGAATGGTGTTGAAGACAAGAAAGGGATTTATTTTCAGGGTAGCCACACTTGGGAGGAAACCAGCAGTCTAATGACTGAAAGTCTGTTTCTCTGCGGGGCTAACACTGTTCTTGGGGTTAAACGGCAAGGGCTGGGGGCTTGCACAGCTGCTGATCTGGATCAAGCCATAATCTGGGTATTTGTTTCTTCGGGGTGGGTCAGCTGGGCCTTGTCTTTAGTAAGAAGATTGCTACTGTCCGTGGAGCAGTTTTCACTCTTGTGATAAGATATTTATCCACCAGACCTGTTGTTCCTGGTATCTAAAGTGACTGTACGAGAAAATGACTCAGAGAATAGGTCTACTTGCAGCATGAGGCAGGAAAGCTGACCCAAGTATTTTCTGTTTATTTGTTTGCTTTGGTTTTGGGACAGGGTCTCACCTTGTAGCCTGGGCTGGCTTTGAACTTACAGCCGTCCTTCTGCCTCAGGCTCCCAAGTGCTGCGATCACAGGTGTGCGCCACCACACCTGGGTTGACTGAAAGCTTTTCAGCCGTAAAGGAAATAGACACAAAATGAAGGCAGAGATGCCAAGCTTCTCTCCATTTAGTTACCCAATGGGCATCGCTGGGCACAAGTGCAAGGTCGGTGCTTTTTAACAAAAGCAGCCTCCAAGTCCCTGTTACAGTTAGAGATCTTATGTATCAGAATGTCAGCTCTGCATGTTCAGAGCCTAAATTCATTGTCTTTATTTCTGCATCTTCACCTGCTGGGACTCTACCTGGTACAGGTAGGCACTCGACAAGGAGCTTTGGAAAGGAAAAGTGCATTCAGATACTACAACCGATACACAGCAGGAACTTAGTACATTGGTGCCAACTTGAAATTAGTAACCTGGATCTGCCTATAATTTTTAAGTGGATTAATTTAAAATAATTTGCAAGATTATTACTATTTCTAGCTTCCTTGGAGAATCAACAAAAAAAACAGAATGAAGGAGCTCAGGTGGAGAAATTAGTAAGGAAGCCCAAACCATTCAGGCTATTGATCCCATCTTTGTTGCTAGAATATACAAATTTCTTAAGTATGTTTGCATTTAAAAAAAAAAAAAACTTGCTGGTTTCTTCATTATGTTAATGTATTCCAACTCAATATTTTATAATCAAGTTTTCTTACATTTCCATAAATTGAGATAAATACAAGAAATATATATCTTATCTTTCCATATGGATATCTCCAAGTTTATTTTCTTTCCTCATCTATTCCAATTTTTCTGAGCTTATGTATTTTTCAATGCACTTCATTTTTCTTCTTCTCCAGGGTGGGAGGACATTTCATTTTAACTTTTATCAGTTAGAAAATGTACATAAAAATAGCTGCAAGATTCCAGTGGGACATGAAAATATAAGAAAAATTAAAATCCGTAATTTGCAAAGCAACAGTAACTCTCCTCGTTAAATGAAAGAGGAAACCGAAAGGCCCAGTCAAAGCAAAATTAGCAGAGAGTCCTTTGGGCAATGCACTGCCGGAGAGCCTATGGCATTGAAATCCAGATGAACCTTCACAACGCAGGAAGTCTGATCCTATCCATTTTGCATTCTTGTCTTGGAGCAATTGGCTGTAACCTTCAAAATATAATGAAAGAATTGTGTTACATCGCAGGGGGTGTGGGAGTGGAGGGAGGTGGGAAGATTTAGGGGAAATGTCAGACTCAAGTGGGAGCTAAGAGTGTGTGATTGCATTCATTTGCTTCTCGCAGCAGAGGACCTCACCCAAATGGATCTGGGAGACACTGAAAGAAATGGAGATTATATATTTTTTCTTAATTAAATGTTTCTTGTGTTTTCCTTCCTGGCCTTGACTGGTATTTATTTTTCTCTACTTGTTTCAAAGCAGCATGACATTCTCAATGGGGGGAAATACGGAATTTCTTATGGTTGTAATGGAAATATTTACTGGCAGCAGGCAGGACTATGTTCCTCCGAGGGGAAGGTTGCATTTGTCAAAGATTTGCTTGGATGGTGCCCTCCTTGCTGGGAACAGTTATTTACTCTTAATTAGCCCTAAATACAGTACAGCAGAATAAAGGCCTTATTTTCAAACCATCTTTTGCTCTTTCAAATCTGCCTGCAATAGAAAAGAATGACTGATAGTGATTAAAAAGGCAGTTGGTGGGCACATATTAGAAATCGTCATCAATAATAAAATCTGACGATAGGAACAACATGTATTTTATGTTCCCATAAACACAGATTTAGTGCAAGTAAGCCCACATAATAGGACTTGTGGCATGGGCTGAATTGCTCTGAATTTAATTTAGAACAACATAAAAGATCCAATATTGGCTGCAGGGCACCAGCCCCAATTTCAGCTTGGAGGAGGCATTTGTTATGAGAACTAAAGCAATTTCTGCAGTTTGTATTGCATCCTTTTTGTTCGGGGCAGTAGGGGGGGAGCTTCATAAATACCTGGAATTCTCAGAAGGTGATCTCCCCCTTTCAGGGTATCAGACAGCACATCCCACCGTCTCCGCTGCCCTGTGGCTCTCTTGATCACCCACTTCTCTCTTCTCACACACACACACACACACACACACACACACACACAACTTGGTGGTTGATTGAATTTCTTTTTATTATTTCCTGCCTATCAACCTAATATAAGTGAGTAATCTTGGACATTCTTTGTCTGTAGCTACTTTGGGGAACCATTAAAGAAGTGATTTACTTTTGGTGGAGGTGGAAGAGACTGAATGAGGGCGCCCACCTCTGCACTCCTTCCGGACCTCCCAAGGTGGGGTAGTGGAAGAAGTCTCCTCCTCACTGCTGCGTCTACCTGTGCTTGTTTTCACTGCCTTGCACCTGGGCCTGGACCAGCATTGTAGTTTGTTTCCCTTTTGCAGCTTTTTCAAATTACGTGCCTGTTCTCTCCCATTGCCCTCAAGGTCACAACTCCAACCTGCCCAGAGGTTTCTCTGACCACAGCCGCCTGTCAAGACTGTCAGTGCTCCACCCCTAACCTTCTGCCCTGGGCTACTGAACAGAGAAAGTCCCCCTGCCTTTCAGTGCCAAAGGGAAAGCCACATTTCCTGTCCCAGGATGAGTAGAAACGACCCCACCCCCCACCCTCACCCCTCTGCCTCCAGCCATCTCACGAATACAAACCTTACTCTAGCAGCTTCTCATAATCTTGAAGCAGTGGGAGTAAAAGAATCCACTATTATTTAAATCTGCCATTATTTAAATTAGGTCTCTGTTCAGCAAAGCTGACCTCATTCCCCAAACCCTTCCTGCCCGGAAGACAGCGGAGGGTCCCTCCAGCTCTCTGACACTGAGCTGGAGTCCCCCCAGACTCCTCGTGTGACATCCCCAGGCACAGTCCCTCATCTCCCCAGGTGAAGATCAGTATTTCACTAGGCTGAATTTTCAGACTCACGCAAGGTGTGAGAGGAGTACGTGGGAGAGGGGAGTAAGGAATTAAAAGGTAAAATTTCTTTCTCATAGGCATTTTGCAAACATGGGTAATTTCCGTCTATGACCTTCAGTGTTTGACTTGCGAATGTTCAAGAACAATAGCAACAAAAGTGCCTAGCTGGGTGTCTTAGCCGGGATAACCCAAAACCTTAAGTCTCCATGTGAAAATGTGTATCATCATAATTGGTTTTTTTAAACTCTGTTCTTTGCTACTTGCCATTCTAAATCCCTACCCCCAGGAAGTGTATGTGGAGAGTTGAGTCGAACCAGCAGCCCAATGCAAAAAATAACTGCAGGCCATGCTTCCCTAAGAACGCACAGGGAGACAAAGAAAATACAATTGCTATTTTGTACAACAGCTTCCATAAGTCTCTCTTAGCTCTGGGGAAATGAGCAAGATGTTCTTTGTGAAGTTCATACTGATTAAACCAAATGTGGCCAAAGGAAATCTTATGCCCCCTCCATCTTTCTGTGCCCAATCTCTGGTGTGTAAGAGAGGGCTGCAAATGACTGACATATACAATCGCAATAATTTCAGGAAGTGAAATGTCTGAAATAGCCCTTTGGAGACATTACAGGTCAAGATATGGGCCTGCAGTGGGAAGCCAAGTCAGTAGAGGAAACGCTGCTTGGCCGTTACTAATGGATGAAATTTATAGAACTCGGCTACCTGGTCTCAGCTGTAGGATGGTTGGCAGAGTGAGGCTCCAAAGGACTTCTCTAGGCTATAGTCAAAATAGATCTGGTTGCTTCTTCCAATAAAATAAATTGGTCTAACTTCTAGAACTCTCCAAATGGTCAGGCTCGAAATCCAAGATGTTCAATTCCTGAATGTTCGTAATGATATGAAGAAATGGGGTCTATATGAAAAGGTTTACCCCAACTCCAAGGCATGCGATTGGGGTCCTCTTGCTGATTGCTAAATGAACCTCTTGAAGTTTCTTCTTCATTTATTCATTCAAAAAAAGTTACTCATAAGCTTACTCTTCTCAGGCACTCTTTTAGGCGTTAGAGATGGACCACGAACTAAAGATCTGAAGAGTCCATGCACAGCTTGCATTTTAGTTGGAAGAGACAACAATAGGGAAGTAAACATGTAATAGTCAGATGCTAGTCGCTGTGATGGAGGATAAACAAAGCAAGGCCAGGAGATCTGGGGGAGACAGAGATGGGGAGCAGGGGTTATAAATACATGTAAGATAATAGTCAGTGTGTCTACAAATACTTCTCATCTCTGTGCTGTTGCAAGGAAGGAAGAAGCTTAGAAACTCCCTGATAATAAGCAATAGCTATAGACCTCTTAGCATTGTGCCAAGCATTCCCCATGAATTTTCTCATTGACACAATAGCACATAAATAAGAGATGCCTGGAGGAGTCAGGTGATTTGCTGCAGGTCACACAGACAAGCGCTAGATTTGGGACACGGAGCAGAGTCATTACCCTTCCAACGATACCAGCCTGGATTAGAAACTACAACAGCTACCTTTCACTGGGTGACTGACGCAGGCATGGTGCGAGGTACTTTGCATTTACTGAATAGATAGGTTCATAAGGGACCTTGAATCACACATTCACCACTGCCCAGAGCTTTCCTCGTTTCTCATTAAATTCTCCTTCTAATTTGGAGCTTGCCAAAGATTAGAAGACAAGACCACCAGGTCAGCCAAAATACTTCCAGCCCCTTCACACAGTCTGCACCAATAAACCATTGATGTCTTTGGTTTTAACCTCCCCAGTCTCATCTCCTTCTTCCCTCCTTGCTCACATCACTCCGTTGCACTGGCCTCCTGGTGGCTCTCTGAACATACCAAGCAGAATTTGGCACCAGGGCCTCTGAGCTTACTGCTTCCTCTGGCCGGAACACTCACCCTTAGATACCCATACCACTACTCCTTCTCGTCATTCTGTTCTTTGCTCATCTAAAAGGGAGGTCGTCCCCAAGCAACAGCCAGAAAACGTCACATGGTCCTGTACTGTCCTCTCACTCGCCACTGCCCATACTCGGCTCCATTCTTCGGCACAGCTCTTCCCACCTCCTGACACATTTTACATTCGTTTCCTTGTTGTCTGGCTTTTCTCACTCTGCTGTTTTGTTTATCTCTGTTTCTCCAGCAACTAGAACAATGCCATGTTCATGTACATGACAGACATTCAATAAATGCTTTTTAATAAATTATGAAATCACAGAAATGTACATTAATTAGTGAGATGTGCACGTCGGGAGGAGTACTATGAGTTTAACAGAGAAAAAAGTGTAACATTTTTTTATATCCATCATACTTCTCCAGGTAAGGTAACAACACCTTTTAATACTATAACAATTTCCTTGAAATACAATAAAGACCAATTTCTTCGGACTCCTGCCATCAAAAAACCTTTGCAAGGTGGAAGTCTGTGGTGTTCAGAGACAGAGCACTTTCACCCCAATATATTCTTGGGTGTTTTGAAAAAATGACATTGAGGGAAGAATGAAATTCGTTTTTAGATGAAATGTCTAAGACAAGAAGTTGATAGGAAAATCCCGGGTTACCTACTCAAACTCCATAAGTTTTGAAAGCCTATCAGATATCCAAATGAAGATGATGTCAAAGGTTATCTTACAGCTTTTGAACTGGGATGTATTTTGGAGTTATAAGGATAAAGATGGTACTTAAGCCCTATGACTGGATGACGCTGCATGAGGAACCCTCGCTACACGGGCTACAAAAGCTAACTCATGAAATGGCTGAGGCTGGGTTAGCCTTAGTGGTGTCTGTCTCTGTCTGTCTGTCTGTCTTTCTCTCTGACGCTCTTGGAATCCAGCTACCGTGTGTTAAGAAAGCCCAGGACATGTGGAGAGGCCATGTGATAGGTGTTTTAACTGAAGCTTTAGCTTGAGATGGACATCATCTCTTCTAGCCCGCAGCCTGGACACAGCAGGGCAGGGATAATCTCTCTTCTGCTGTTTGAATTCTTGACGACAGAATTAGTGCGCATATCAGTGGTAGTTTCACCCCTCTCTATTTTGGAGCAATCGTTTAAGCACCTATTTACTGGCACTCCTCTCTTAAAGCGTGCTTCTTGGTTTTCTTGGGCCTACATGTAAAAAATCGAACTACTCTAACGCTTCATACTAGACAGCTCACATGAAGAGACCACATAGCGCTTTGGAGAGCTGCACGAAGGGCCCCAGCTGTGTAAGTCCCCATGTGTTTTGCGTCTTCCTAGTGTCTACTGCCAGACAAGGAAATGAACAAGCCTTCAGACGATTCAGTCTCCAGCCTCAAGCTACCAGCTGGCTGTACTGAGCCCTGCCCAGAGAATGGATTTTCGAGCTGGCATTGTTTTAAGCCAAGAAGTTAGTGTACTTTGACAGACAATGTTAGATAATTGCAATATCAGATAAACGCAGCGGTTAGTATGGATTACAGTACCCGAAGAGTGAATGGAAAGTGCGCGCATGGTAACAATATGCAGAACTCTTCCTGGAGATGGAGCTGGGCATGGAATTAGAGAACTGGTGGGGCAGGATGGAGGGGATGCCCACACAAGCTTTTATTTATTAGGATAGGAAATATTAGAACTTACTCTCAGGTTGTTGAGAATAATTCTGCAGAAAGGTAGATATTGATTTATAAGGGCAAAGATGATTAGATTAAGTGAGTAAAGTCTTCAAAAGAGAAGCCATAAAAGAAGTTGTGAGATTAGTCTCTTCCTATACTAGGAGAGAAGAAGAGAGTAATGGATCTGGGTGGAGGTTTGCAGATTTATTGGTGGGAAGATGAAGCTTTCCATCTGCCTTAGTCTGCTGTAATAAAAATACCACACATTGGTGGCTTCAACAAGAGATTATTTTCTCACGGTTCTAGAGACTGGTAGTCTGTGATCGAGATATCAGCAGGCCTGACATTTGGTGAGGTTTCTCTCTGGGTTGCAATGGCTTCATTCGCACGCAGCAAAGAGACAGTATTCTGGTGCCTCTTCCTCTTATATGAGCCCCAACCCCACTGAATTAGAGTCCTACTGTCACTGGCTAGTGTGGGTCCTTGCTTCAGTTATAATTCACAGGGAATAGCCTTTACTGGAAACAGAAAATGAAGGGAGTGGGGCACAACTCTGACCAAGATCAAAGGAAAGGAAGAAAAAAATAGGAAAAGGGCTTCAGTTTGAGCAACTGAATGGGGCACAGATCTGAAGAGGTGAATGACATCGACCTGCTGACAAAGGACCAGGGAGCAGTTTTATGTGGTGCTGTGGGGGGCTGGAAACAGGTTGATGATTATCTCAGTCCTGGTTTTGTAGCTCCAGAAGAATCCTTGTGGCTTGAGGGGCAATTCAGTTTGCATGAGATGATGGTTCTTGCTTGGAAGGCTGGTAGTATCATGGGGTGGTCTGTGGGACTCTGCTCTTCCTGGAACCCAGGTAATTACAGGTTGGGAGACTCTGGGCATGGCTGGGGGTGGGGTCCCGGAAGTGAATGTTGTAAGACTTGGAAATTGGATGTTCCTGTAAATCCTGAAAATGACTTTAGTTATTCTTATCTTGGTGGTGTCAGTGTTGAAGGAGGAAGCTATGTAAATTTAGGGCTAATAAAACTTTTTTTGCCAGCTTTCAGACAGACACTTCCTAAATGACTAACTTGTCCATATACAAAGCTGAGAAGGAATATGAGTCAGAATTTTACAAAAAGGTCAAGATTGGGGCTGAGGATTTAGCTCAGTGATTAGAGTGCTTGCATTGTAAGCACAAGGGCCTGAGTTCGATCCCTGGCACCACCAAAAAAAAAAAAAAAAAAGGTCAAGATTTATTCTGCTTTTAGCTGCTTATTGGGCATCTGTATGCCCAAATGAAGAGTCACGGTTTTAGCAAAAATTACTTTTAAGTGCCTGTCTGGCTCAGAAGAAAACATAACTCATGTTTTCAATGAGTAACAGCTTAAAGGCCCAGGAGTTGGTTTGTTCTTTTTCCCTATGGTGGTCTCTTGATTGTGTCACCACTCTTATAATCTCATGAAAATTCAATTATCTCCCAAAGTCCCCGTCTACATATAGTCACATTGAAAGTGAAAGTTTCAGATATACTTTTTTGGGGTGGAGGGAACACAGGATAAAAGTGAGAAAGTTTTGGGGGGGTTGGATTAGTGGTCTCAGGGATGCTGAAAATACATTGCAATGGAAGTTCCAGGGGGTCTAGGAAAATCTGACCCTCAAGGTTTGATGGCAAAACAGTTGGAACAGTGACTAGGATTAGCTGAGGAGTTCTGGGTATTGTGTTGGACATCTATGGCGCTGACAGAGTCCAGGGACTGTTGTTAGTAAAGGAAGCCTAAGTACTAAGAAATCCACTAATTGGCACCAGTGACCAAAGGAGACCAAGTGGCCAGAGACAAGTAGAAACTTTTCATTCTATTTTGAGAGCAGATTGTATAACTTCAGGTGTAAAACTTTGCTGTAAGAAAAACGGACAAGCAAAGTCCTTTGAGAATTTCCCCCTGGGAATTTTCTTTATCAAGTGCTATAAAAAAGGTGACTGGAGTGTTCCCTATATTAAGGTTGATACTGATGTTAAATGTGGAAATAAATGAAAACCTGTTGGAAGTCTCAGCAATGGAACGAATACACCTGTAGCTGGCTCACATAATGAGTTTCTCTTTGTTTCTTAATACGTGGCCTCAGACAAACTGCTGATCAGAACCCATGCCATATTTCCTTCTACTTGCTGAGTCTTTGCTTGTATGGTTTGGTGAATCTCATGGAGACAGATACGATGCTGCCTGTGATTGCTGTGACTAAAGTGGGGCCAGGAGAACCAACTTTGGCACTGAGCACATTTTCTCATTGAGTTTTTCTGCTGTTCTTTTGGAATCTTGTTTTGGGGGTGTTGGAAGTCATGAATCTATAAACCTTATCGACATGTTCCCCAGAATCTAGGAGACAAACCAAAATGCAATTGCGTTATTGAAAGACCCTCCAGAACAACCACACATGCATATCCATTTATTGGTCAATAGGATTGGTGACCTGCATGCCTTAGGAACGTTTCTACAAGAAACAGCAAGATGAAAAAGGCTGATTTGTCTAAACCAAAGGTGAAAGAGGATGAGAGAGCTCATCTTTCCTTCTATTCCTTTTCTCCTGTCCTCATCCTGTCATCCCAACCACAGAAAATTTACCTCTCCCAACCTTTAAAATTAATAAAATGCCCAATCTCTAGAAGTTGAGGCAGCCACTGTCTAATTTAATTATGTGTGATGATGGTAATATTCTATAACTGCTGTCCAATATGGTGGCCACCAGCCATATATGTTTTTTGATAACTTGGAATAAATTTTTATTTCATTTTATTTTATTTTAAGTCAGTTAAACTTAAATACTCATACATAATTAATGGCTACCTGTTTTGGGCAGTGCAGCTAATAATCAGTTCAACTTACTGAGTCCGTGCACTATTCAAAGGAATATAAGAGAAAATGCGAAATAAGTAGAATTTTTATGCCAATGAAATGTCTGAGGTTCTGGTCCATCAGGAAGCATTTCTAAAACAGACAACCTTTCTGGAACAATGCAAGAACAGCTTAAATGCCAGACATTGCAAAAATGCAAATTCTGACTGTCATAGTTTGATGCAGGATCTAAACAAAAGGGATGAGCCACGTCAACTTCCCTTGTTAAATTGGGCACAATTTTCATTATCAATATTGCCATAAATGTCTAAAAACTCCTAGTCAAGTTTTTATGGCATAACAAACAATCCTCAAGCCTCCGTGATTCACAGTAACATACATTTATTATTTTTGCCCACAAGTGCACAGATCAGTTGGGGTAATTCTGCTTCAGCTGTGGGTTGGGTTCATGTTGGCTGCACGCACCTGCTATTCTAGGACCAGCGCTTCCTGGAAACAGCTCTTCTCATGGCGGATGGTAAGCGAGGTCAGCTACACCACGCAAGCACAGGGAAAGCTCTCTTCGTGTTACGTGGACCACATTCCACTGGCCAAAGCAAGTGAGAGCCTGCAGGTTAGCGAAGCAGTAATTTGCACACTGCTTTTCTACAGTTAAATCACATGGCAAAGAGCATGGATGTATAATTTGTTGCCAGGAGAGAGTAAAGCATTTGGAACAATAAAATTTATCACAAATTCTTAGAACAACATGGGTTTGGTTAGGATATTTTCTCCAGGATTGAGTTAATCCTTTTGTTCAGTTGGTAGATACTCCCTCCTCCTCCTCCCTGTCATAACTTCCTTGTTAGAATCAACTCTCGCTGGTAACAGCAAAGAACAGACTGAATATCTCAGGTACCTCAGTTTTTCATAGCCAAGCCAAATCCCGAAGGCCCCATACTGAGAGAACCAGCTTAGGAACACCTGGGACGTACTTCGATGCAGAAACGCCACCACAGAGAATGAGTGAGTCACTGTGGATTTGCCAGCTCTCTAAGTTTATTGCCACTGACTATAACTGTACAAGGAGAGGACATAACAAATTTCTAGTACACAAAAGGTTTATTAGCTTGCTGCCTTGTTGTGGTCCTTAGAGTCCCTACCCCAAGTCCAGCCCATTCACCTGGCATCATTCTTGATCAGCTCCCCAGCCCTTCCCAGACTTCTCCTAAGGCAGAATGAGTAGACCATTTATCGCTCCTCTTTTTATTACTCTCTTTGTTTGCATGTGAGTTTTTTATTAACTCACTCATTCGTTCATTTATTCTTTCCACAAATATTGATCAAGCATTTACTCTGCCAAGCAATGCTTTAAGCTCTGTGGATACTGCAGGGAATACCACAGAAAAATGTGCCTGTCATCACAAGATTGTGCATTCTGGTGGAGCGAAAAAACACCAAAAAGGGAACTGAACAAATAAATACATAATGTAATGTTTTTCTAAAGGATAAAACAAGATAGACAGGGGTGTGATCTATCTTACCTGTGGTGGTTCAGGGAGTTTGTTCTAAGGATGTGACCTTTGAGAAAAGACCGGAATAAAGCAAGGGAAAAGAGGAAATGTTAGAAAAGTGTTCCAGGCAAAGAGAACATCAATGACCCAGAGATGTGCGGGGAACATTCAAGGAGCAGCGTGAAGAATACTGGGCCAAGGTGATGCACACCTGTCATCCCAGCACTCAGCAGCCTGAGGCGGGAAGATCACAGGTTCAAGGCCAGCCTGGGCTACATAGCAAGACCCTGTCCCAAAGAAGTAAAAATGATCCCCCAAAACAAGGAGGAGGGAGGTAAAGGGAGGGAGAGAGCGATGTGGCTGGCGCACAGGGAGGTGGTGAGAGTAGGAAGTGAATCAGTTTGGAGGCGATCAGGAGTCAGATTATTGTAGGATGCAGGGTTTTGTAGGTTGGGAAGTCACTGGAGCATTTTGAGCTGAGAATGACACAAATGTAACTCTACAGTGAGGAAGTGTGCCGTTCTGGGACACTGAGTGTGGTATCTGCCTAATTCCAAGGTGAGCCAGCCTCTGCTCTACTGGGCTGGATTCTAACACTGCCCTCGTTACATCTCGGCTCATTGTTTTTAGGCTTCCAAGAATATAAACTTTCTGTAGTCTCCCGTTCTTGGTCTCGCACATCTTCTGATATTTCTCTAAATTCACTGCCCCTAGTTATTTCTGTTAACTCAACCTAATTTATTTCTCACCTCCCATACATGTGATCAGCAAATATATATATGAATTGCGTCCCTTGCTTCGCATACAGTTTTGAATAAGAACGTAAGATAACTCACATATGCAATGAAATGGATCTGATGATTCAGGAATTTACAGCCTAAGATAGTTCCCAGTTATTTCAAGTATACAGACTCTTATTACCATAAAAATTCTCAATCTCTTATCTAACTATACTTTAGTATGTTTGATAGTAATTCACTGAGAAACTGCATACCAATGAGAAGCTATTATATATTCAATTAAAAACTTCGCATTTCTTTTACATTAGTACGACTTCTCCATAATATTACCACGCATTACCTGTTCAATACAAGGTGACATGACAACTCTGTACTCATGCATCTTAATCTATGTTATGTTGCTGTAACAGAATATCACAGACTGAGTAATATGCACAGAAAAGGAATTTGTCTCTCACAGTTGTGGAGGCTGGGAGGTTCAAGACCACTGGACCAATATGGACTGAAACCTTTAGGCTGCATCATCCCATAGTACAAGGAAGAGGGCGAAGACAGAGGGCAAGAGGGAGCCAAACTTGCTTGTAAAACAAGCCCACTTCTGCAATTAATAATCTGCTCCCATAAGAGTGACATTAATCCAGTTACACCTAATCAAACCCCACCTTCCAGCAACATTGCATGAGGCTTAAATTTCCAACACATTAACTTTGAGAAATACGTTCAAGCCAAGGCACCATGCTGCACCCATAGATCTGGGGAAAAAGATGGAAATTGGAACAAAACCTGGCTCACCCCCAACTCCTTTACTCTGACAATAGGAGAAAAGTTCAGCATACAGAAATACGTTGGTAAATTGTATTACAGAAGCTTAGACTCTAGGGCTGTCCCCAAGTAAATGCGCACTTCTCCAAAATCAGCATAGTAGTGACCTGTGAGCGATGGGGTTCTTGATCCAATTCCAAGAAGTGGGGGAAGGACTGACTATAATTTGCAGGACTCGGGATAAAATGAAAATGTCAGGTCCTTCAAAAGTGTACAGTGGGACCTTAGCACTTGTCACTAATTGGTTCTGTGAGGTGCGATAAGTACCAAGAACAATGAGTAGCAGTTTTAGTTGGAAAGGGTATCAAGTCACAAGACCACTGACACCAACAAGTTCTAGCTTGCATATCAGTTACCAAAAAAGAAGTGCTGGGACAAATTTTGCACAAAGTCAAGGAGTTTCAAAGCAATCAAATACCAGGGTATGACTGTAATAAGACTTTCAAGACAGTGGCAGCAGAGGATTAAAGCAAGTGAAGGAAGCCTGAGCGTAGGGGCCCGGATGACCTGAGAAGCAGCCCTGAATGGGGCTCGGTCTACACCAAGCTGTCTGCAGCAAACACTTTGTGTACCAACCCAACACGTCCCTTGCCACTCAGCAGCAGCAAGTTATGGTGGCAAGAATTGCTCTAAATGCCTTTTTTATAATGCTGCATTTAACCTGGGAAACAGGTATTTCTGTAATTCCCATTTGCAGTTATAGTAACTGAGACCCAGATAGGCTTAATAACTTGTGAAGATTATGAGGCGCAATCATCATATATGGTAAATATTTAAATTTAAAAAAACGTATTACAGTAAAAGACACATTGCCATTAATCCCCTCACATTCGCCCCCTTTCTTTGAACACACTCATCCCATTGTTCTTGCCACTTTCTGAAGCAGTTCTGGAAGGCCTCTTTCATGAGTATTTTTATGAGGTATGATCAAAAATACAGTGAACACTGGTGTCAAGTGCCATCCAAAGGAAAGGGAGACTCATAAAAACATTACCGTATTCCTCGCCCACCTTATTCAATGGATTTGGCACCATGCAACTTCTGGATCTTCCTCAAAGTCATAATGATCACAAAAGATAAGCGATTCGAATCAATTTGGGACATCTAGGTAGCCTTTACAGCACAACTAAAGACAATGAAGAAAGCTGACTATGTAGCTATGTAGTTATTAACAATGAAGAAATTAAGGAGTGGCGACATTAGGTAATTTGCCCAAGGATACACAACAAATGAATGATTCAATCAGAGTTTGAACGGAGGGAATGAATAAAAAGTAAGTAATAAAAAAAGAGACCCCTGGCTATTGTACAGCTAAATGCACTATTTAGTTATGATATAACAATATTTTATGACACTTATAGGAGGGTTCTGATAGAATAAAAAAAACACACTTCCTTAGAATGGAGAGAGAATAAAAGATTATAGTTAGAAGCCAGGTATAGTGGTACATGCCTGTAATCTCAGCACTTGGGAAGTTGAAGCAGAAGATCACCAGGAGTTTGAGCCTGGGCTACATAGTGAGTTCAAGGCTGACCTGAACTACATAGGGAGACCCTGTCACAAAAAAACAAAACAAAACAAAACAAAAATTACAGTTAGAATCAGGAAATGTAATAAAAGTAAGCTCTTAAGTGATACTTACATTTTTGGTAAAGGCAGGAAGGAGTCCTTATCTTTTCGGGTCTGTAATTCAAGTCATTTCTAATGATCTTGAAATTGATTTCCCAATAGGATGTAAAGAAGGAGATCTCTTCTTTGGCCAGTTTTCCTCTATTTTTCATACTAATTAAAACTTGTTGTAAGGGTAATCATTGATCTTCCTCAGCCATTAACGGCTCTCCTGGCATCTGTGTTGTACCAAATAAACACGCTGTCCAAAACCTCTCCTGCAAACAGAAACCTGGACCAGAAGTGGTTTGTGCACCAAGACAGAGAGGCTGTGGGTAAAGGTCAATTCCTTATACAGTACAGTTTCTTCCAACTCCCACCTCCAAGTGTGAGCTGTCTAAGCTACCAAGACACAGTCCAGAAACAAAACCCCCAGTGGATGTTTTCAATTTTATTGTCCATTAGAGAGCACTGATGAGCTGTTGAACATTAGCTGTTACATAATGAAATCACATTCTTCTACTACCAGGAGCTGGAATCAAGCTACTCTTTATACTACTTCCATCTTCTTCTAAAACCTGATTAGAGGGAGATTACGTGCATTCAACAAAGAGTGCCAGAGAACCTCTTCATGCGGGGTGGGAGAAAAACAAAGGAATCAAATCTTGAGTTTCTTGGAATCTAGTGACAGAAAAAAGGCACACTCTCTCTGGCATCTGATGGACACCAGCATCTGAGGCAGAGAAATGCCCTTTACCAGGGTTTCGGTTGGAAAGAAGGGGCTGCGAGCTGCTCCTTGCAACAGCTAAGAGAGACAATATCTTCCATGCCTTGGGCATTTTCTTAATTTTCCCATGTCTTTCTTATTCGATTTGAAGCTTATCCAAGTATTTTCATATTAGATATCATCCGTGCTCAAGAATTGCTCATAATATTGAGTTAGTTTAACCTCATTTCCTCATGATTCAACTCAAAGGAACAGAAGCAGAAAACAACGGTCATAGAGAGACTTAGCTCTTTTACTTGTCGGGTCTCACACTGTGACACATGCTAGCTAGCCTCCATTCCCTCACACTCTTCTGCCACCAAGAGGCCGAGTCTCTTTCTCCCCATACCTTGAACGTGGGTTGGCTTAGTAAACTGATCAATGTAATATGGCATAAGTGACATTCTGGGATTTTTGAGGTTTGAAAGAAAGCTTGCATCTCTCACACTCTGGAAGCTCTGAGTTACCACATAAGTTCATCTCATCTGAGATACCCACACTGGAAAGGCCACCACTCAGCCCTCCAGTAGCTGTTCAGTGGCACTCAGTCTCCCAGGCAGCCTGACCAAGGCACAAGACATGGGGTCTTTACCTCGGTACTTCCTAGCCGGCCCATCTACCATGGGAATAGGGCTAAGGAAGCTCAGGTACCACACGGACTAGGAGATGCATCCCCCTAAGCCACATTTGACTTCCTCATTGACAAAACTGAGACGTAATAAAACAATGTTTTTTAAATCACTGAGTTTTAAAGTTAAATTATCACAGAATAGTGAACGTGGGAGCAACGACCAATCAGACCTTTTAGAAAACCTTGGTTTCATTTATGCTTATAAAACATAACAGATTATATGTAACATGTCATGGATCCCCATATTTTACAGATAAGAACACTGAGGTCTGAAAAGTACAGCAGCCCTTCAGGATTTCATCTTTCTCATCATAGCTCTTTTTTCTCATTCATCTTGACTAGTCTCAGAATAAACTGGAAAAGTTACTAATTTTATCCTCAAAGTCATTAACAATAGGAATAACTTTGGAAGGTCTGGGAAGGGCAGATGTGGAAAGGGCAAGCTCTGTCTGACTTACCCTGTAATCCCACTGCCTGGTGTCAGTGAATCACAGCTGAACAAGGAACCAACAAATGAAACATCTCTTTGAAAAATGGACAGTCCCGCCTAGAGGGAGCTCAATGTATTCTTACATCGTCTATCTGATTTTTCACGATTAATTGATCTGACCCGCAGCATCTGCACAGATGACCCCTCCAGACAGCCAGCCAGAGGGCTAATGTTCACGTCAGCGTCTGTGACAATGGCTTCCTGGAGACCAGAGAAGTTGGTCCTGCCAGGATCCCAGCTCTTAGAGAGAAAGCGGCTTTTCCTGGAGGCAACATCTGTCTGTACTTATGCTGTGTTTGCTTCCCTCGATGGAGGTCCTGCTGGCCAGGTAATAGTTCACACCAGCAGTGGCTCACTTTTTTCCCCCAATGAGTAAATCCATTCTTCCCAGTGGTTTTGTACCACCTTCAGATCTGGTTGTTTGGACTGAAGAGCTGAAGGCATCTCAGTGAGAGAAGAAGTAAGTGTGTGGTCTTTGCTGGTGTCATTTGTGTGCACATATTTAATACAGAAGCCTGGAAATAACAAGAGTCCTGCTCAGGGCAAACTTATATTTTGTGTGAAAGAACAAACTACTCTCAGTTCTCCTTTTCTCCAAGACAATCAGTCTTTTGGAGACAGAAGAATACAGAGGGGAAAAAAGCAGAGAGTCTGCTGGTCGCAAGTAGGAAGGCCTTTCTTCAGGTCCTCATCAAAGCCTCATCCCTGTTGGTGCCATTGGTGAAGCTTCTCAGAAAGCTGTGCCTACAAACAGCCTAGGACAGGAAGTTGGGTATAGGGCTGAAGTGGTCGAGTGGGGCTGGGGGGATTCTGTGGCTAGACTTCATTGGGGTACTCTTCCGTAAGAGACCCTTGACCTTTTGACCTTTGTCACTCCCGGAAGCAGAGTCTGCAGCTGTCACATCTCCTGGACTTTCTCCCAAGCAGCAGAGCTCTCAGGCCCCTTGTGTACGGACAATGTGCTCTTATCCAAGAGAGATGGGATCACCACTTCACAGGGAAGCGTCCAGGGCCCCTCTGTTTCAGGGGAAATTGCTGAACCACGGCCAAACCACAAAAGTCAACTACTAAAATAGTCTCAGACGAAACCTTTTTTAAAAAATGCAGTTCAAGGGACATTGGAGTTTGTGGAACCCAGCTCCCATTCTTGCCAGCCTTCCCAGTCCCAGTGCTGGGAGCCTGAAGTCATGTTGCTTAGGAACGGAGCCTGTCCAGGGCCTCAGCCTGCCAGACACCAGCCCCCAGCACCAACCAGTGAGGAGCACCCTGCTCATCCATTAGGCAGTATTCAACAGAACCAAGCTAAACGCCGGACACTGCCTTGGGGGATGCAGTGTGTATGAGAAACACACACGATTTCTACCTGCGAGGAAGTTGGTCTTGTGGAGGAAGGAGATGCTAACTAGCACTGTCAACAAGATAGCTGTAACTGGGGTAAATGTTAGGAAAGTACTGGATGATTACGTATTAAAAAAGGTTTTGCCCCAGTCTAGGAGGTCAGGTGAGTGAACTTGGAGTAAAAGAAATTTAAGCTAAGACTTTAGAAAAGCCAAATAGTGGCCAACAAATGAAGGGTATAGATTCCAGCCAGGCAAACAGTATATGCAAAGGTCCTGAGACAGACAGAACCTGTGAGTTTAAGGGATGAAAGCTGACTCGTGAGGTGGAGTTGAGCAGAAGGTAGGAGGATGACCTCGTGGAGCCCTGTAAACCATGTTAATAAGTCCCATCTTTGAGCTGGAAGTTGTAGCATATATGAAATCAAACTGTGGTTGGAAGAGACCAGATGACGTGCTTGTTGGCATCAGCTCCTACATGACCCAGCAGACCAGCTCGCTGACTTGACCACGAGGAAGTTTGGCCCCAAAAGAACAGCAGTTGGAGGGGTCTAGTAACAAGGTCCCCAGAGAATCTACCTAAATGCCCATAAGTGGGGTCAGCATTAAGCATCTGCTACTCAGCAACCTCCTTGGTCATCCAATGAAATCCATTCTTTTTTAGACAGCTTCTTGCCGTGTAGCTCAGATTGGCCTTCAACTCACTCTATAGCTCAGGCTGGCCTCAAACTTGTGATCCTCCTGCCTCAGCCTCCCAAGCGCTGAAATTATAGGCATGTGCCACCACATCTGCCTGAAACTCTGTCTCTTAATGGGGCCAATAATATGTCTTCTCTGTACTAGTGCCAGGAAATATGAGCACCCCTGGAGAAAGAAAACCTAGCTGAATAGATGAGTGTCCCAATGAATTGATGTTCGTGGGGCCCTCCGTATCAAAGGCCAAGCTCATGACTTCCTGCTTATCATCATCTTCTGCTCACTAAAAACATCATTTCATACTGTTTTGTCTTTTCTTAACTTGTGAGTTTCTGGTCTCCCCATTTTCCTGGATATCATGCCTTCCCTTAGTAGTCAGTGTGTCCCACGTCCCTTCATGCAACTAATTTTGAAGCCTTCTGGGGTCCCCAAGGGTCTGCAATGAATCGAGGCCATTGTCCTCTCTGTTCTTGGGTAGAGGGAAAGGTCAGCTTCAGCCCCGCAGGGTTGGGGGGAAGAGCATCTGGATTGCATTTTGTAGCTTTCTCCATGAAACTACGAAACAGACCAACAACAAAAAAAATAAAATCCCCAAACAAGTAAACTTAAAAGAAAGCATTTGAAAAAGAAAAAAAGAAAGCATTTTACCCAATGAAGACTAATGTTGTTCCCAAAACCTTATTGACTTTCCCCTATTTATATTTCTCCTTCAAGCAGAAATTTCAGCTTGTTTTGCTGTGAAAGGTTTGCTTCCCCCCGAACCTCCATTCTGGAACAGAGCTTCTCTCTGTAACTGGACCAGGAGGTCAGCCTCCACCCTTCAGGCTCGGGGGTCCCTTCCCGACCGAGGCCGCTCCTCTGTGCTGCTGTCACACAGGGACCATCTTCCCCTCGCATCCCCCTCATCCTTCCATTCAGGCTCTGCCTTCACCTTGGGCGAGTCCTCTCTTTCTGCAAATCTCTTCGCTGAGGAAATCCCGGATCCCGGGACGCCCTGGCTGCCACACTCACAGCACTTCCTCCCTGACGCGTTCTCTTCTCACTGTCCAGTGAGCACTGTAAAAGGAGCTGTGGAGGAAGTCCCTCGCTCAGGGTGGTGCTGCTGTTTTTTTAACTCAGGGGGTTTGAGCTGAAATGAAGACGGAGATTGTGCATGAAATACACCTATGCATCGTTTTAAAAACCTCACTTTCCTAATGTCAAAATAAAATCAGTATCGGGAAGCCGAGAGTTAGTGAGTCCAATGGCACAGTTCTTAAATGGGTTGCTGAGCTTGGATTCCCCCCCCATTTCTGTCCAATTTCTAGATAAATAGCAACATTTCGAATCCAGTCGTCTTTTACTCTCTCTCTCTCCACAGATTTGAGGCTGGCCGTTTACTTGCGGTTGTAGACTATTGCTTTGGAAACGGGCTAACGATAATTTGCTGAGGTAAACCCTCTCTCCATCTGTGACTGAGATGAGCTTTTCTGAGGGTGACATGCGCAGTGTTTTAAACTCAGAATTACAATCAAAATGTTTTTTAAGGTTCAGAGATTCCCCAGGAGCACTGGTCTGTGTGTGAGATTTTCTAAGACAAGGAGTTGACACGAGGCAGTAACTAGCTCTTGGGAATTTCGGGACTTTAGACTCGATTTGGTCACTGGCTTCTGGGACGCCTCGGGTCGGGTCACCAGCCTCTGCCAGCTCCAGCGCAGGTAGTGGAAACTTGGCGGCTTCAGGAACTTATTTTCATAATGAAGATGAGTTTCTTCAACTCATTTTTGTAGAGAGCAATGATAAGAACCACAGCGCTGGACCAGACCACCAAGGGATTCAGTGTCTTCCATTTCCAAGGTCCCACAGTCCTTTTAGACGAAACGTGGCTTTTAAGTAATAAATGAATAATTGTTCTTAGAAGCTCGATGCCCTCTTGCCACCGACTTTGTCTCCTTCATTTGGTGAGACGCGGGTGCCAAACTCCTGCTCAGTGAACGTTGAATCTCACAGGGACATTCTGAGCATCCTTTTGACGTCAAGAGGATGCTTGCTGTCCAGAATAATTTTGTAAGAGACTAACGCTGGTTGGTGTTTTGTGACAATGACAACTTGAAGACGCTAGTGAGGCAGGTGTGCCAGCCGTAAGGTGAGATGATAAGGGGAAAGTGGCTGCTTTGAAGCAAGGTCACACCGTGTTCTCAGGGCAGACAGGAAAATGACCCAGGAATAGGATGGGCAGGGTGTCAAGGAGCAAAGATTGTTAGGAGCAGGCAGAGGGCTGCATGGACCTCTTTTAGCATTAGAAAGAGAGGTGGAGAAAAAACATATTTTGGAAACATCAAGCTACTAGATATACTTCCAAGCCACCAGAGATATTATAGGGCTACTGATACCTGCTGCCTGCTGCCTGCTGCCTTTTCCAGTCACACCAGCCTCCTCTGGGCAAGTGTGTAGAAGCAAATCATTATTTTAGAATGGAAAATGGAAGTCCTTGTAAGATCATCCACCTTATATCAATATTCAGAACATCAGCCCCATCGTGTGGCCCTTATAAAAGAATGGAGTGTCTCCTAGCACAGCCTCGGGCCCCAGACTCACCTCCTTGTAACTGGAGGAGGTAGATTCCTGTTTGAGTGCGGATTGCCTGGAGCCGCTGAAGATTTGCTGAATTACAATCCCTGAAGATGCTGCCCAGAAACTGGCATTTTAACAATTTACATGCTTTATGCACACCTGCTTTTGAGATCTGAAAGTGATGACAGGTACTATGTTACTGATAAAATTAGCAATTTGACTCACTATCCTCCAGCTGGGGCGGCCCCTTATTTTTCATGAAAACATCCTCCTCTTATGCGCAACTTGACTCCAAGGGCTGACATTTGCTCCCCTTGCTGGGGATGTACAGCTCACACCCACAACTCTTAGGCCTTTTCCTCTCTCTCCTAGACCACTGAGATTCTCAGCCCAAGGAGTATGCTACAGACTATGCGTTGTGTTCCCCCAGCTTCATGTGTTGAAACCTAATCCCAAGATGTTACAATGAGAAGTGGGGGGCTGATTAGATCAGGAGATAAAGCTTTCTGTAAAAGAGGCCCTGGAGAGCTGCTTTGCCCCTTACCTGACACTGGAACCCAGAGAGACAAGGAAATGGCCTCACCAGACATCAAATCTGAGAGCGCCTTGGTCTTGGATTTCCAGGCTCCATAACTATAGGAATAATTTTTTATTGTTTACTTTTTTTTTTTTTTTTTTTTTTTTGGTGGTGCCGGGGATTGAACTCAGGCCCTTGTGCTTGCAAGGCAAGCACTCTAATCACTGAGCTAAATCCCCAGCCCCAATTTTTTATTGTTTAAAAACCCCCAAGTCTGTGGTATTTTGTCATAGCAGCCTGAATTGTTTAACACAGCATGCTTGTTTATGTATCCTGTGGACTACAATGTAATTTATACAACATGTTTTACATTATCGATGTCATTTGAATCCCATCCACTGTGAGTATGAAATTATTAAAATCTCACACTTAAACTTTCATGATAACTCTGTGCTAGTTTCAATATAATAAGGTAATTCTGTTAAGTTTTAAAATAAGGAAATCTAAAAAATATTCTTCTTTAGTTTTTGCCTCTGTTTGATATACTTAGACATTAAAAATGTATGGCCTGAATAAAAGATAAGGTCAAAATAAACTCTAAGCCTCAACAGAGATGGTTATAACTTTCAAGGAAATGAATTTAAACAAAAAGCAGCACTCTAGCCTCAGTACCACAGAAAAAGAAATAAACAATACAAAGCCACCACCATGGATATAGATTTGGTCTTTCATTATTATTTTCTTTAATCTCTGGTCTGCTTTGGCTTGCTTTCTTCTTGCTTTCTTCTCTGTGCAAATTTTCTTTAGTTTCTCACATTTCTGTCCAAGACTTATTTCCCTTCTTTGAACAATCAAAGCAGTGTCTATCATTTTAAAGCCACCTCTCAGTTAGACATTCCACTTGGTTTTCCAGCAAGGCACTGATGATCAACCCTCAAAGATGACTTAGAGTGAAACCAGGCAAGTTTGAGCTTTTTCTGATCTCCTTGGTCCAAGTCACATGTTTGACATGAAGTTATCCTAAGTTGTAGATTTCATCTGCTTCCCTGTGTCCATTCCCACATGGTGCAGCTGTATTCTGGGAAATGACTAATGATGACCACTGAAAAAGATCACATACTCCCTGCAGTAGATAATGAGATGAAGAAGCAGAAGTGTCAACCAGTAGAATCCACCCATTCACAGTCCCTCTTGGCACCAACACAGCCAAAGAGACACCAGGAGAAATTCCACTCAATACGCACAGCAAAATTTCCTTAGAATCATCTCCAGCTTTGTCTCACATCAGAGAAGTTGCCCCTAAGGTCTCCTTTCCCCTGCTCAAACTCTCTTACCCCAGCTCCCACATCCCACATCAAGTTGTCTTTTATTTCCTACCCCTTCCTTTTGCCATTCCCAGAACCTTCTTCTCCCAACTATCTCTCTGCCCTTCCTGAAAGAACCAAGACAGGGACACTGATCGCGTGACTTAGGTGTAATTCAGTAGTTTGTATATAGGTTCCAATGCCATGTTGGATTTCTAGAATGCGATTAGGATTTTCTTAAATACAAGGCAATGAGATAAGACAATGCCTGGTTATGGCTGGCAAAAGTCAAAAGAGAAACTAGAGACATTGCCACAGATCCTTTCAAGTTATCCAAAACTTCGTGTTCCAAAACATCTAATTCCCAGCAAATGGGGACGGAGCCCTTAGGCATCTCCGTGGGATCCCCTGATGTACTAAGACCTCAAAGTGTAGCCCAAAGATAAAATTAGTGCCAGACAAGGCAAATTCACTGTTCTGGGGGACCCATGGCTAGCCCAGGAATCCCTTCTCTCATTTCTCCTCCTTTCTCTGTTTCAGGCATTCAGTAGGGAATACTTGTGACAGCAGCTAAGCCAAGGGACTCTCACTTTCCTCTCAGATAGAAGCAGAAAAAAAGGCTGGTTTGACTTTATTCGGATCTGCCAAGTCTTTCCCTTATTTCTCAATAACTAGTCTTTATTGTTACTTTTAGAACTGGAAAATTAATCATTAAAAGATTAAAACCATCTCTACATAGCTACTTCCTTGCCTGGATGAAATCATTTTATCCTCAAAGTCATTAATTTTAGTCTCAAAGCAATTTAAATGTCCCTGTCTGTATGAAAGAGTGCCAACACGTAAGTCCTTCTCCTCCTCCTCTCCTCCTTCCCCCTCCTCCCCCTTCTCCCCCTCTTCCTCCTCCTTCTTATTGTTATTCATGGTTTAGCTTATATCACAATGGGAGCTCTTTTCAATCCTAAAAGTTACATTTTGGAAATATTTGCCCATACCATACCCCTCCAGACTTCAAGAATGACCACAGTAACTTCTATTTCATCTTGCTTGACTTTGTGGGATGTGTGCTTAAAGGACGATTCATCTGGATCCTGGACACCCCTCCCTAAAGCCTGCAGTGAGTGCCTTTCTGATGCTTCATTGCTCCCTTCCCAGTGTATATACCCTTGGGGAGTTTCCCTTATTGGTAACTTGGTGCTGCTAATTAGGTCTCCTGCGGATTGAGGTCATTTGTCCTTATTGTGGTCAAAAGGTTCTGCACTTAAGGATGCCTGCAAACAAGAGTAGCTAAGTCTTACAAAAGTAAATCTTACTGCTATTACAGATGCATATTTTAGTTTAAAAAAAAAACACATGGGGATTGGGGAGTTAGCTCAGGGGTAGAGCGCTTGCCTAGCAAGTGCAAGGCCCTGAGTTCGATCCCCAGCATCAACAAAACAAAACAAAATATGAAGCTAAATCAACAATGAACATCAATTTAATGACATCCTTAGCGTTCTCCAAATATATATATATATTATATATATATATATCTCATAAAGGCATTACAGTTCTTAATAAATATTCTGTTGATATTGTACTTTACTTTGCATAATACATTTGATATACTGTGTGAGTTAATATTTAACGGGAATTGCAATATAGGGGTCATGAACCTATTGTTCTCTATAAAATTTCTTAGAAGAAACGCGTCATGATATTTCTTAGAAGAAATGCATCCTGAATTCTCAGAACAAGTAGTCAAAAGGCCACATGGCAATAAAGATTTCCAGGATGGAAATTTCAAATCTAGAATTAAAGATGCATTTGCCGCCCTAAAAAGCATAACAGAATGTTAGGCCTCAACCTGAACTTGTTGCTTTGCTCTTCCTTCACTGGAGTTGACATTTCTGACCTTCTAAACAAAGCTAGACTGCTTGGGGCATCTCCTGTCTCACTGGGGTCCCTTCTTTTCTTCTTTGATCAGGCAGGACTTTCAGGGCTGGCTACACATAGCTCAACACTGGCTTAATCCAAAAAGTAGGTTTATTGCAAAATGGGGCTAGAGCCTCAAATGCAAAGAATTGAAGACATGAGGGCAGGCTGGGGCATGTCAACACTGCTCCCAGCATATACCATTTAGTCAGTGTGCTTGACAAGACTTCATCCTCTGTAATTACAGATAGGTCTTCTCCATGACACAGAGACATGGCCATTGTCCACCCCAGAGTCAGAGTGATCTGAGATCTGAGAGGAAAGCAAACTCCAGCAGGAAGCCCAGGTGGGGACTCTGTGTCATGTGTGCAATCATATGTCCATTCTGGAGTCAGTGACTGAGGTCAGGGCCTGGGGCTGACACCACAGTAATGCACAGTGGTCCGACCCTTCTCACCCACCCCCAGTCAGGAAGGTTCTGCTGCCCAGAAAGGGGACCGGTGTGGGGGGAAGGTGATGAATGGACAAACCATAATGGTTAATATTTACAGTATCTTTAACACTTTCTGGGTACTCTCAGATGTGGTTTTGGTTATTATTTCCTTAATTTTATAAGGATAAGGTATAGGCTTGACTACTGTAGCCCTTATACGGTAGAAGACCTCAGGATAGCTTGCCTGAAGTGACAAAATTGGTCAATAGCAGAGTTAGAATTTGAACCAAGAGCCTGATCGCATACCTAGCCACCCAGGTATCTGCCTCTTGTACCTGCCAAATTCTCCTTCCCTCCTTTTCTCTCTTTGCTTTTCTTTCCTCCTCTGTAGGAGGACTGACAGATGGCAGGGCTTGGTGAGGATCAGTTGAGGAGGGGACCCCGTTGAGAGGAATTCTCTGCAACCCTTTTTGCCTTGTTATAATTCAAAGCCCTTCCATCTGGCCTTTCTGAGCTTCTTCCCACAATAGCTATTGCGATTTCCGTTGTACTCAGCTATTGTCTCCCAACCAGAACCAAAACCTGGATTCAGATTTCCATAGTTCTGGGCGGAAAGCAAGGTTTCCATTCCTCTCGAAGTAGGTGGTGCTACTTGTTGGCAAAATGCTATTGAACACCAGAAAACAACTTTACACAAAGGCACGTTGGAGCAGGGGGAGTAAAGAAGGAAAAAGCAATAATACACAGAAATCTATTTAAAATGATGAATGGCTAGTATTTGAGCAGATTACTGTCCTACCTGGGGGCTAAATACCCACTAAGAGATCATCTAGCAGTCGGTTAGAAATCTGCTCCTCTCTTGATTTCTCGCCTAAAGGAGGCTTCCAGCCGGCCTCATGCCAACCTCTGCTGGGTCCCTCACAGTGCTTCCCTGAGACAGGTAAACTGGAGCGTCCCCTCCCCAAAGTCCTCTGCACAAATACATCCCATGTTACATGTTCCTGTTTGCTGGCCTCTCAGGACAACTGTGATTTTCTTAAGAACAGTCACTGTGGCTGGTGGGCTATAGTTCCCTCCCCAGCAATGCCTGGTACAAAGTAGACATCTAGTAAATATTAATTCATGGATCCCTGCTCTTCTAGCTCATTCTGTGATTCTTGCCTAGGGCCTGTGGGCCTATTCTGTATGAGTTGAACAGCTGGATCTGCAAGGCACTTTCTCCTGAAAAACAACACGATGCCACCCCTCCATGCCTCTTCCAGTGGCCCAGACCACTGTGAACACCCTCAAGATGAAATCTCAGGTGGTAGAAGATTTGTCTCTCTTTCCAAGACATGAGGGGGAAAGTCACTTGTAAAAAGCACAGAGCCACATAAGCTGTGGAGCTACACCCTGCCTCCCGCTCACTGCTCAGGCTCCAGGCTTTTTGTCCTTCCTGCTTCCAAAGATGTTTGTGGGGAAAATCTCATTCCTTAGCAGACTATACTGGAAACGTCAGTGCATTTGGAGAAGGCTTCAACTCTAACCAGTCAGGCACTCGCTTAGGAGAAGCCTCTGGGACTATTGCCTCCTGTGGAACTTGCGTCCTTTCTCAGTCTCCATAGTCATAGCTAGCAAAATACCAACTGGGTTTAGATCTGGTTGATTAGCAGTCGTCCGCAAACTTGCCTGGCCATCCCAGCTCCTGGCCGTCTGCACACATTCTTCCTTGTGCTGTAAGTGCCCTGCCATAGACATCAGTGTTGCTGCTGGTACTTTGCAGTCAGATCTTGGGGCTCCTGCCCTTGTGCTTTCACTGCACCTCTGCTGGTCCTTAACCACATCGGGGTACATTTGTTGTGTATGTGTCTGCGCCTCTGTGTGTGTGTGTGTGTGTGTGTGTGTACATGTGTATGTTTCCATGAGACTCAGCTCTTGAAGAACAAGGACCAAGCCTTCTTATCTGTATAGTCCTAGCTTCTGTTTCCCTGGCTGTCGTTAGTAGTATATAAACTTTATTGAGCGCACAGTCTACACCAGCCTCTGGACTACATGTTATGAATGAAAAGCAATGGTCTCTATCTACCCTCAAGAACATTTAGTAATGATAATTGCTCCAAGTGCTCCCAACCCATTATTCACGCTCCTGCGGTGACTGCATCCAAATTCATGGAGTCTTACAGTGCGCCGAGACATTGGGTGGGGGATTCTCATCTTCGGTTTTTGTACATTCAGGACCCCAGCACATCACACTTTGCAGTCTCGTCTGGACGAGAGACAGACTCTCTTGTCTTTAAGTCTAGCCCTCGACAAAAACATCCATTCTCCCCTCCTGGTCCCTCCTCTGCACTGGAGCACAAGAACTCCAAGGGATTTGCCAAGACCTCACATATTGCCATTCTCTCCGGGCACACGGTGCCAAGGACTGAATGTCAGTGTCTCCTAAAATTCCTGGGTGATGGTATTGGAGGTGAGGCTTTCGGGAAGTGACTAGGTCATAAGGATGAAGACGTCACATGTGAGATTGCTGCCCTTATGAAAGAGACTCCAGAGAGTTGTCTCCCTTCTGATGCATGAGGACAGAATGAGAAGACATCGCTATGCAGCAGGAAGGCAGTTCTCACCACACACTCATTGTAGCAGCATCTTGATCTTGGACTCTGATGAAGTTGCCCAACAAAGTCCAGAGCCCGCAAGCGTGGGGGCCTGGAGGCTGTGGGCTCCACTTGTAACTGACATCCTACTGCCTCCCTATAGCTTGCAGACCCAACCTCGACGCAGAGTAGCTGACTGACTACAGCACAGTGTGGTAAGTTTAAATCAAACCAGCACAAAGTAGACATCCAATAAATACATGCAGAGAGAAGGCAAATGAACAGATGCAAAACCGTGATGGATAAATCATGCATAGAAGCCATTCATCAGGGAAATGATTTGGAGCCTCTTCACCATATTCTCCAGTCCAATAAAATGTTATAAATTAGATATTTCTGCATGTCCTAGAAAAAACAATGACTGTTCTACATAGAGCTCTAAATCTTTTTATGTCCATAAATGCTGCAGACCAGAGCCAAAGCTAGCGTGGATCTGAAAAGAGCTCCCTAAAATGAATATATTTACATTTATTTCATAAACGAGTGTTTCCTCTGCAAGCAACACCATCCATCAGCCACTCTCCGGCCCTCTGGCTGGGCCGAGGATGTGGCATAACGGAGCTCTATTTTTAGCTAGCTTGTGGGTTGGGACTCACAGACTTTACATACGCTCTTTTGGTCTTAATATCCTCCTTTCTCTTAGTCTTGGAGCCTGTGTTTACTTCATCAGCAGTTAGAACTGAAAATCTCGAAGGCCTCCAGCAGGGCAAATCAGTCCTGAGTGTTGTTAAAACTCAGTCCTTGATAGCATTGGGGCTGGCTCATCATGAAGAAAATTAAGGTAATAATAAAGGTTTTCAAGAGACCTCAGAGTGTTTTAACTGCATGAAAAATTGGTTTTAAAGAGCAATGAGACGTGGAAACTTAAAGATGGAAGAAATCTTGGGATTTTTAAAAATCGATGTTCCTGTCTTAATTCGATATTGATATTAAAGTGATGAGAGCTGTACATAAAATACTACTCATCTGTGCCTGCCACTGAGCTAGGTTTGGGGCAAACAGAGCTCTCAGTACCATCGGGACTTTTTAAAGGGACAAGATTTATATGTATTCATGTAAAACCAAATATTTTGAGTGCCAAATAAAACAAATATGATTGAAGGACAAATGAATCTCACCAACTGCAGGCACTTGGTAGTTCTAGGAGGCTGAAATTCCCAGTTATGGGCAGAATTGTGTTCACCCCAAATTCACATGCGGAAGTCCTTACCCTCACGACCTCAAAATGTGATTATAGAGATAGAGACCCTAAAGAAGTAATTAAGTCAAATCAAAGTCATTAAGGTGGGCCCTAGTCTAATATGACTAGTATCCTCATTAGAAGGGAGTTTAAGACTCTGATGTGCAAAGAGGGAAGACCATGTGACAGTACAAGGAGAAACAACCACTTGCAAATTAAGGACAGAAGTAAACAGTCCTGTTAGCACCTTGATCCGGAACTTCCAACCTCCAGAAGTTTGAAAAAGTAAATATCTGTTTTTTGAGTTAGTGAGTCAGGAATGCTTTTTCTATGGCAACTCCAGCAAATCAATATATCTTCATAAACTGGAGTTGCCCGGGAAGAGCTCGCCGAGGAAGAGGAATGGACACCAACCTGCAGAATGGGCAATGTTATTGAATGGTGGCTTTCCTGACAAGGACGGGAAATATTTATTCACACCAAATGAGATTATTGGTATCTGACCTTTTGGACCTTCAAACACGGCAATATTATGTAGTTTAATCTCCTCCCGCGACCCTGGTGAGTGGTGACATATGGCAGTAGAGCTTCGCAGATGGGAAGCACCCACTCTACTGAGCGACTCACAGACCCTCAGTTTCTTCTTCTGTCTAGTGAGGACAAAATATGTGTACCTGCCTCACAGGACTGTTGAGAGCATTAAAGTAGATGATGCTTGTAAGTGCTTAGCACAGGGTTTGGGACATATTAAAGATCTCAACAAATGTTAGGACAATTTGTAAGACTCCCTGGGTTGCAGGTAATAAGAGTTAGATTGAAACAGCTTAAGTGGGGAAAGGGGATTATTAAAATAACAGAGATGCTCCACAGAACACAGAGCAAGAGATTTGCTCAGTGGTTCTCAACTGGGGGAGATTTTGTCCCCCAAGGACTATTCACCAATATGTGGAGATGTTTGTGACTGTCAGCTGAAGAGATGCTACTGGCATCTATGCAGTAGAGGCCACAGACACTGCTCAACCTCCTACGATGTGAAGGACAACCCCACACCATAAAATGATCTGACTCCAAATGTCAAAAATGCTGCTTTGTTGAAACCCCAGACCGGGGGCCAGAAAGGCACCTGGATTCTCAAGGCTGTGCCTGTCGGTGTGTCCTAGACATTAAGCTTTTATCTCTGAGCTCCAAACTCGCCCTTATCAACTCTTCTTTGTGATACTGGAGCTGGGTCTTTGTAAATCACATTTCTGTTTTGCTGACTGGTTCCATGTCATTCCTTCCAAACAGAATGGCTGCTAAGAGGAGTCTGAAAAAGGGCAAAAGGACCCCTGTTGACTTGCCATTACTGACCACGTCGCCTAGTGTGCTGTGACTGATATGGTCAACCTGAGCAAGAGCACCCAGCTGGACTGAGTTGGTGGGTTCTGGGCATAGAAGATCCACCTGAGGATTCTTGCTGGCACAAAGGAGAGCGGGAGCAGAAGAGAAGGGCCGGCTGTTTCCCAGGAGAAGCTCTGTTGCAGCTGGTTCTCTTGAAGGCAACTCGACTGGTTCTCATTGCAGAAGGACCTCGGGACCTTGCTGTCGTCGAGGATGGCTGCCGTTTGCTTCTGGGAGCTCTGATCTTCATCTCTACTGCGAGCATCGTATCCTGATCCCAGTATAGATTTCTTCAGCTATTTAGTGCAGACACGGACATACACGGGACATTGCCGTGGGTTCCTGGCCCTTGATTGGAGTTTTTGGGTCTCTAGTGCGTAGGCAGATGTTCTGCACTCTTCATGCATGTGGCTTATGGGTGAATGTTGTAACTTGTAAATGTCCTGTGTCAAAGCTTCTCTCTTGCAAACGATTGGCTCTAGAAAGGTAACTAATACACTTGGCAACGTGTGTTTCCCCAGAAGCAGCACCAGCTGCTCCAGTGTACCCATGTTCCAGGTTCTTCAGTGATGTATTCAGAGCTCTGCTCTGCATACCCATAACCTACCTCATAGTAACCCTTCAGCAGTACAGCCCCAGCTGGCCCACACCTCCTCCCCGAGGCTCAGTCTCAGGATGCTGCCTGACTTCCTGAAAGCGCCAACTCCAACCAGACAGTACCGATTCTCCACAGGTCTGGGGCTCAGCTCTGCATCCCTCTCTTCTACACTACTTCCTTACCCTAGAGATGTTAGCTACTTCCTAAAATTAGTATCTCTGTACAGTCTCGATGTTCTCTTTGGTCTCTACAGCCCTGCAGCACTTCTAACCAACTCTCATTAGAAACTATGTAAAAAGAGCTAGTTTGTTTTCTGTTTCCTGATTGAACTTGACAGACAGGAGACATCTATTCTATTCTCTTTTTCCTACAGAGTGCCATCACTGTCTCTCTGCTCCCTGCCCGTGCTCCGGAGCCTAGATATTGTAGGTTCATACCAGGAAGGCTGAATATCTCTTAACTCAACTACGAATTTCTGAGGAAGCAACTCTCCGGAATGATCTGGCCTGGGTCATGTGTCTACTCTTGTCCAATTGCCATGGCATCGGATGTGGACATGCTGTACAAAATAGCAGCCTCTTCTTTCCAGTTCAGTCAGGATTTAGTAGGAAGTCACTTTCCAGCGTTTTGAACTCCAAAGTCTGTCTACTTAATATACTTACTGTCGTTTATAGTTATATAGTCCAACAGATCCCCTCAAAATGTTTCTTAGTAAGTCAAAAATAAACACTAGGCTTTTGCATATTTCTATTTGATCTTAGCAGGAAGTGGGGAGTCAGAATATTTTCAAAAAGAGTATGCAAACCCCCAGGAGCCTAAAACAGGTCTCGGTGCCCTCTTCTTACTTTGCTGAGCCTGGGTATAGTCAAATCCTAAAGATCCTACTGCATAAATACAGAGTTTTAGAAGAACTAAATAAAATATGGTTTCCAACAGACAAAAGAGTCCCAAATACTCAGTTTTGTAAATGGCTTAATGTTTCTTAAAGGGTTAAATAAGTGATGTAAGATTATAGCCTTAAATTGCCCTGACCTGGACGGGCTTGGAAAGGGCTGGGAGACTGACAGGCTGAAGCCTGAGGTCCCATCTCGAAATCACAGGCCTCAAATACCTCCCTGAGCATCAGTTTTCTCAAATACTGGAGATTTCTATTTTTTCTTAACCTCACATGGCCATATTATGATTAAATAGCAGAATACCTGTGAAAAATCCCAGCAAAATGTCTAGAACTTGAGCCTTAATAACTGGGATTTATATCACTTCTGTGTCGTGCAGTGTGTTCTAGACAAAAATGTTTGAACACAAATCAAGGTTCCATAATAACGCCAAAACATGGACTCTGGAGGCCAACTTCTCTGAACATGGTCTTGCTTAGCCTCTAACGCCTGCATCCAAATCCTCGGCCCCACACACAGACTGTGGCAGTAGGTCAGCCAGTGACCTGGGGGTCAGGCAGCGACCTGTGAGCTAAGAACACAAGGTCTGGCGTGAAAAGATCTGGAGTCACACCCAGTGAGGCCAGCACTACTGTAGGACTTTGGGCAAATCATCCTGCTTCGTCCATAAAATAGGATGGACAATGACAATAGCCAGCCAGTCCTCTTGTTGTGAGGAACGAATGAGCTCAGCCCTGTAAATGCACTTAGTCCAGCAAGGGCCTGTTACTTAGGAAACAGGAAATAGCAATGGGGTTGCCTTAGCTCTTCTTATTATTTTCTGTCAATAAGCCTAGGGAGATGAGTTTGATAATTTTGTAAGGCCTAAAGGCAAGATTGCTCTTTAGATATATAAAAAAAAAATGCCAATATGATTTTAAAGGCACAGACCCCTTAATTTCAGAGTTCATTCTATTTGCTAATACCTTTCTCTTGCGGCTGAAAAATCTTCCAGTTATTCTCCAGCTGGTTGTCTCAGGACTACAGAACCAGGCTTTCCTTGGGGTCCACACTGGGCGTCATCTCAGGTGGCAGGTTCCTCGCTTGGCACTGTGCTATTCTCTTTGTTGAAAGGTCTTGAGCCAGCCACGGTGGTGCACATCTGCAGTCCCAGCAATATGGAGGATGAGTCAGGAGGATCACTGTGCATTTGAGGCCAGCCTGGGATACTTAGTGAGTTCAAAATCAGCTAGAAGTACATAGTGAGACCTTGTCTCAAAAAACAAACAAAAAGAAAGAAAAGAAAAAGGAAGGTCTCGTGTGAGCTTTCCTCAGATTTGGTGTTGTTTATTGGGAGGTCAGTACCTATTTACTGAGATGTGTCCCCATTAGCCCACGAACCAGAGTTCCTCTGTGAACCAAGACCAGTCATGCTGAACACAGTGCATGGCAATGACCCAGGACGGACTTAGGTTTGCAGACTTGTCCTAAAATAACCTTCAATAAGACCAGAGGGTTTTTTTTTTTAATTATTTAAAGGAGAAAGGGTGGTTTAATAATTACAACAATGCACAATTACTTTGTGTCAATTAAAAATAAATAATAATAGTAAAACTGTAATAACAGCTAAGATCAATCTAAGAAGTTAGTAGATGGCTTTTAAAAAGTAGCTAAACACACTTACGGAAATGAAAAATAGATAGCAATTGAATTAAAAACCAAGGGGGAATTCTGAGTTATAGTGGTGGAATAGATTTGCTTTTACTTATTTTTAACTTTATATCTTGAAATAATTTTAGATTTAGCAAAAAGTTACAAAAATAGTAAGAGAATTCCCATATATCTCCACTTCACTTCCTGTAATGTTAACACATTGCATAGCTGTATTAGAAGCCAAGACATTAACATTAGTAGAAAATGGTTAATGAATATGCAGATTTTACTCAAATGTTAGCTTCCACTGATGCCATTTCTCTACTTCAAGACTCATAGCTCAGTGAACTGAGTTTCCAGGTCTCCTTAGTCTTACTGAAGAGTGCTGCCCAAATATTTCAAAGAACAGCCCTCAATTTGGATTTGTTTGGTGTTGTCATATAATTAGAGATAGCCATTTCTGGTAAAAAATACCACAGAAGTAATATATTTTTCTCATGTCGAAGCATAAGCAATGTCAATCTTTCTTATTACTGGGAATGTTAAGCTCTATCAGTTGTGGTCTATTTATCCGTTTATTCATTACAAAATGTTATGGGTTGAATCTAGAATGTCCTCCAAAAGGCCCCCATGTTCAGAATTAGGGCTTTTGTAAGGTGATGGGATCGTGGGAGTGCTTTACTCATCAGTGAACTAATCCACCCAAGAGATCAGAGCTGAGTGTGCTGTTAGGAGGTGGGGTCTGGACGGAAATGGTGGGACACCGGAGGTGTGATTTGGAAGGGTGTAACCCCCCAGCACTTCCCTTCACTTTTGGCTTCCCAAGGACCATGATGTGAGCAGCTTTCTCCATGAGACCCTTTCACCAGGCCCTTCCTGCCTTGGAACGAGCTAACTACAGACTGAATCCTCTAAAATCTGTGAGTCAGAATAAACTTCTCCTTCAATTTGTGGGTGTCAGGTATTGTGTCTCAGAGATGAAATGACTGAGACACAAAGTCACTACTTTTTTCCTTCCAAATTAATAGATATCTTGGGAGAAATCCTTTAGGAAAAATTATACCAAGTGATTTTTATTTCTTTGTAAAATTAAAAGTATCCAATGAAAGAAAAGCCTTGGCATATTTAGGATGCGAAGGATTTGTCCATCAATAGGAAAATGAATTAGAAAATTGTGACTTTTTCATAAATAGAATAATATTCAGCACCTAATGAACAGTAGGTTATCTTGAACACAGAAGACTCAAAAACACGATGTTGAAAAAAGAAAGACGTAGAGTTTAATTCCTATAAAACAGTGTACAATTTTCTAAAGTTTACGAACAAAAATATCTAAATACTATATCGCTTAAAGAAGCATGCATCAGGGCCAGGGATTTAGCTCAGTGGTTAGAGTTCTTGCCTTGCAAGCATGAGGCCCTGAGTTCGATTCCCGGTACCAAAAAAAAAAAAAAAAATGCCAAAACAAGAAGCATGCATCAACAGCATGTCTATAAAGAAAATTGAAAGATAATTTTCCCATTTTAGAAATCCTTTCTTTAAAAAAAGACATGTAATACATTCATACAGCAGAGTACAATTCGGCAGGAATAAAGGACAAATTACTGACACTTAGAACAATACCAATGAGCCTATGGTCAGTATGTTGAGAATGAAGCAAGACAGAAAGGTGCCTGCACCGTACAGTCCCATTATACAAAGCTCGCAAACCAGGGGGACTTCTCTGCAGAGACAGAGACCAACGCAGTGGCTAGAGCACTGCAGTGGGGTGAGGGATTGACTCATAAAGAGCCCGAGAGAAGCTCTGAGTGGTTCTTTTCTTGGATCTGATGATAATTTGCAAAGTGGGTTTGCAATGAACACCTGCAGAGTCGAAGGGGAAGAATGCAAAGGGGGCCACCTGCACAGCTGCCCCCTGGGAAGTCAGAGGATCCCATCCAAAGTGGAAGGCTTGGAGCTCCCTGCAGAGTCCTGTGCGAGTCTTGTCTCTGGTAGCCGAGGGGTCTGCACCGGAAGCCTGAAGACAGATACTTGAAGACAAGGCTGAAGACCGGAGCTCCTCAGAAGAAGCAGAAGCGAGACTTTCTCTTTCTTTCCCTTTTTATTCTACCCAGGATACGCGCCTATTGGGTGGTGCCACTGACATCCAGAGCAGGTCTCCTGTCTTCAGTAAATCCATCATCCACATCCAGAACTGTGACAAATCAACCAGCTGGATGTTTCTTACTCTGGTTAGCATAATTAACTGTCACAGGCACTGATGCATATAAAATTTCATCAAACTGAACACTTAAGAAATGTGCATTTTACTACATGTAAATTATACCTCAATTAAAAATAATCCAAATGATGATAAGAGTAGGTGATATGTTTTTCTTTTAACTTCTAGTTCTTTTTTGGTAACATAAAAAGTAGGCAATGCTACACATAGTCACAATTTTATTTTGACATTATATTGGCCCATAAAATCACAAATAGAACCTCTACTCTTGCCTGGTAAATTTTTATAGCACCCTCCCTTATTTATATGACTTCTTTCACTTTAATAGTCGGGTTTAGAGTCTATCAGCCTAAAAAAGACCATGAAAACAGAAGTCACACCCCCACAATTCCCACTCTGTGCACCATGACATCCCACAAGGCCAAGCCAAACACAGAGGCGTGCAGCGGGATATTTACAATTCTGGAGGCAAACAGTCCCTCAACACCACATGGACTTCTAGTTCAAAATGGTTCAGCTTCAACTTTATACTATGGTACTTTCTTTTTCGTACATTTTTGGCAAAGCTGAGTTTAGCGGTCACTATCAAAAAAGCAAGTAAGCACAGAATCAGTGTGGAATGGAAAGGAGCAGGCAGTGTCCAGGGTGAGTCAAAAGTCTGAGGATCTCTGCAGCCCCCAACAGTATATATATCCCATTAGTAATTGCGGTTATTTAGAAATGAAATGAAAATATATTTCTTCCTCTCCATAATGTGTAGCTATTTTCCTAATGGCTAGTAGGTCGTTAACAGGTAAGTAACAATTAAACTGTTTAAATCCAATTACTCAGAGAAACAAAACAAAGTTTGTTGATTATTTCTGTATTCCTGGGGTGCCATGAAAATATAACCATGACCTTTGGGGGCAGAAAGATCCAGACACACACAGACCCTCCAGCACAGTGTCCGATGCGCACGACTTCTCAGACTTCTCAGAAAATGTAATGAAGTGTGAATGAGTGAATGAATGAATGAGAAAGTAGTTCACCTTCCCCTCACCTGCTCAGGGTTGTCCTTCCAGTGTACAGCTCTCTAAATGAACACCTCACTCCAAGCCGCTGCTTGGACAGTCTTTGGAAAAGGATCGGAACCTACACGAGGTCCTGTGGTACCACTCGTGGTCACATAGGAAAACACTGCAAAGCAAGCAGATATGACAGAGGGAGAGACTGGCGTCTGTGGCAGGTGACAGATGACAGGAGAAGGGCTGGAAATACACAGGCAGCTAACAGGGACAGGAGGAGAGGCTGGACCTGAGGGAAGGGAGGTGAGATGGAAGAACGGGGAAGCACAGGCCAGCAGCAGCAGAGAATGTGACACCAGGGAATCAGGGATTCAGATCACTGTGTTTGAATGTCATGGGACTTACCAAAGAGGAGTAGAGCAAGTATTAAAGGGAGGAGCCCTGTGGCCGGGGTCTTGGGAAAGAAATGTACATATAATAGTAAATGTAAGGCTTGCAATGGGACAGCAGGATTCCAAGGGTCACCTGGTTGGAAAGTATTCAGACATATGAGGAGCTACAAAATAGAACCCAGGGGAGATTTATCCAGGAGAATAATCGACTGTGCTAGAGTTTGTTGCAAAGGAAAGAGAATGATTTCTAGTTGCTCTGTAGGCTGAAAAGCTCCACACTGAACTCACTCCTACAAATGAGGCAGAGAATGTGGTCTGAAGAGGCTTCACCTCCAGACCACCCACAGAGGCAGGTGGGATGTGGCTGGAATACCACAATCTGCTCACACAAAGATTATGTCGACCAAACAAAGCCAGGCACAGTGCACCAGGCTGGCAGGTGGCTCTGCCAGCAAGCCTCATACCCAGTTTTGTCTCATTCTGTCTTTAAGAGGGCTCATTCATTTTGCTTTGCACCTCAAATTGTAATGTAGATCGCATTTCAGTGTTCTACATTGAAAATCATAACCATCTAACCTACATCATCATAACCATCTAAAATAAAGTACCTGCATCTGTTTGAACTTGGAACATTTTACAGCTTCATGCCAGAACTTTATTCTTAGTTGAACTTTCATTCCCTGAGCATGGGAAATCCATTTGTTCTAAAGTACCCATAATCTTTCTACTAATTCTTTGAAGGTATATTGTACTGTGGTCTTTTTGGTGTCTTTTTATCCTCCTTTGGTGCAGGGGATTAAACCCAGAGCCTTTGCACTGAACTGTACACCCAGCTCTTTTTATTTTTGTTTTGTTTTGTTTTTTGTTTGCTAGTTCGTTTTATTTTGGTACCAGGGATCAAACTCAGGGCCTTGTACTTGCGAGGCAAGCACTCTAACCACTGTGCTAAATCCCCAGCCCACCCAGCTCTTTTTAAAGTTTTTATTTTGACACAGGGGTTTACAACCTTGCTAAGTTGCTCAGGCTTGCCTTGAACTTGTAATCCTCCAGCTCAGCCTCCTAGAGTGCTGGAGGGGTGTTATAGCTTGTGCCTAGATGTCCCCACACCAAAGCCTCATGCAGTCATAGGTGGGGCTTTTCAGAAGTGGCTGGATCTAGCATGTGTGATGCTGGGATTAAGTATGTGATGCTGGAATCAAAGATGTGTGATCACTAAATTAGTCCACTGATTGGTTTGGCAAGTTCTGGGTGTGGATCATCAGAAGGCCCACCCTGGGTGTGAATGCTGTCCTGAGGGCATGTAATCCGGATGGAATATAAGGGACAGAAAGAGGGCTGCTCTTGCTGCTTGCTCTTTCATTACTTCTCTTCTGTGCTACCTTCTGCCCACCATGGACTGTTTCTTGTCTGCGTTGCCCCTCTGCCAGGCCTCCCTACCTTGCAGCCAGCTGATCGTGAACTGAAACCTCTTCAAACTGTGAGCCAGAATAAACGTTTCCTCCTTTAATTTTGGGCACCATGTATTTTGTCTCAGCAACAAGAAAAGAAACTAAAACAAGGCGGGAAAGAGGGGAGGGATTTTAGACATGAAGCACCACTGCCAGCTTTGGTGCCCTTCTTGAAAGGCAGTGTCTGTATCACTGGTATCATTGAGACATCCCAGGAAGCAGCTGAGACTTGTAGAAATTCGCTTGATTGAGAATCTGGGATCAAACCTGAAGAGTATGATACACTTACTCTGATTTCTCTCTAGTCTGGTTATCGCTCTAAACATCTGTTTTTTCATCCATAAAACGACAGGGCAAAGGTTAACCACTGTGGGCACAGCCTGAACATGAGATTACTGAATCTTGGCTGTGAATTCTGGGGGATCATTTCCTAACACTCTGAACCAGGGACGTAATTCACTCTGAGTTCACATTTCACTGTGTACAAAGTAAGAATATTGAGATTTTCCTCAGAAGGTTATTGAGATAAAGACAATTAGAAGCTGACTGGTCAAATATCTTGCTTTGCACCCCACAAACTAGTATTGCACCCTCCATCTAGGGAAGAGGTAAGAATATTTTTTAAATGAGGCATTCATAGTTGCATATAGCAATGACGAGTGTTGTGGTTATCCTCTCAAGCCATGATTTAGGTGCAGTTACTCCTACCTACTCTCTAGGCGTCTGCTTTGCCATGCTGATTTGCGAATTAGATGTTAAGTACGGGACTTGATTCCATGTGAATTCTGGAGCACAAAGTGGTCAGGCTGTATGCAGCAAAGCACATTTTGGAACTATGAACACGCAGGATGCAAATACAAATTAATGCTCAATATTTTCATTGTGTAAACACACAGTGCAAGTCAGTCTTAGGTCTACTTTCCTGTTTCATGCTCACTCAGCACTTATGTCTTCTTGACTATTCTTATACTTTTTCTTTTACTATAAATTTTAATATATACTTACTGTAAAAATTACAGAAGCACATTTGTTATATACCCCAAACATTTGTTATATACCCAAAAATCACCACCACGAATATTTTGGTGTGTAAATTACTATGTATGTACATGTTTGCAGATGGACACGGAATATATTTTATTGTGAACATAATTTTGCAAGATATTTTTTAGGTAATTTTTTTTATTTGAGTAAAGTATGCAAAATTTACAATTTGGTGGCATTAAGGACATTCACAGTGTTGTCCAACCATCACCTCTATTAAATTCTACAACTCTTTCATTACTTCCAAAGAAAACATGCTTAGAAGTTACTCTGTGTTCTTTATTCAGTCCATAGAAATCACTAATTTCTTTGCTGTCTCGATGGATTTATCTAGTCTAGCAGTTTTATATTAATGGGATCATAATTATGTGGTTTTTGTGCCTAAATTCTTTCACTTCTGAATCATCATATTTTTGGGGTCCATACATGCTGTAATATGTATCAGCTTCTTATTCCTTTGTATGACTGGATAATATTCAATTGAATGTCTATACTGTATTTTATTTATCTGTTCATCAATTGATGGGCAGGTGAGTTGTTTTGACCTTTTTTCTATCATACGGCTATGAACATTTGTGTGTAAGTTTTTGCTCGGATACCTGTTTTCACTCCTGTGCCTAGGAGACGAATTTCAGGTATAATTTTATCACAAATATTTTTCTAGGTCATTAAAAATTCTTCTGCAATGCCTTTTTATATGACTGCAAAAATATTTCATTTTATGGATTTACCAAAATTTAGAATCTCCTATTTCTGGATATTTAATTTGTTCCAAACTTTTAAGTATCATAAGCCATGTTTTTAGAGCTGTGGAACCTTCCATAGATATCATTCTAAGGTATTTCTTATGGACCAGACCTGCTTAGAGGGACTGTATTTCTAATATCTTTAAATATCACAAAAATCCAAAAGATAGATAATATTACTCCCATTTTACAGGTGAAAACTGAGACAAAGAAGTTTACACAAGTGTGCATGATCTTAGTACTGGAGCTGAGGTCATTAAATTCCACAGACAGGACCATTTTCTCAGGATGAAGTTCTAGAAGTAGGATTTATAAATCAAAGGATGTGCCACATTTTAAATTATTTATTGCAGAACTTTTAAAAAGCAAGAGACTTTTGGCAACTTCATCAAGCTTGAATCAAGAATTTTAAAGATTTAATTTGGTTCCAAAGTGCCTTTCAAAAATTGATGCTATAGTCTTTGGCATGAAGGCCATATTCAAATTGCAGGAAAATGAGCTCCTTGTTTATGTAAATCGTAAACTGACTGCCAAGGCACAAACGTGAACCTAAGAGGTCTCAAATTATAGAATGAGTGGTTAGAATTCACGATAGCATTCGGCAAATCGTGATCACTCTTTTGATGAGTAATTCAAACCTCGAGGTTGTCAGCATGAAAATAGAGGCTCCCTCCAAATTGTCTTTAGAAGGAGAATTGGTATTTGGGACATGATGTTGACAACCCTCAGAAGAATGTCATTTCTTGATAAGCGAAAATGTGTTTTCCACAGGGAACCTGCTGCTCTATGGAACAACTAGTTTGATAATTGCTGTAACTTCTGTTATTAAATACCAGATTGAAAATAATTTTGTACCATGAGTAATCTTAGTTCAGTGGCCATAACAAAAGCAGTCCTGAATCAGAAAAAACCATGCTGCTATTGCTGAGGTCTAAAATGTCTCCCAGTACTCTAGTTTCTCTTCAGATCATAGAAGTCTTTTGCCTTTTACTAAAATGCTCCCCACCGGAAAAGCAGAAAGGCAACAGGGGAAAGAGAGGGGAAAGGGAAAATATGGAAAATGATGAATGAACCTGATATAAATAGGGGGAAAGGGAGGAGAGGGGAGGGGCGGGGGAGAGAGGGAGAACCAAGATGCACCATGTATAGGTACAGAATAAATGTAATGAATGTGACCAATGTATGTAGAATGTACCAATACATGCTCTTGGTTTAAAATAAAAAAAAAATAAAATAAAATGCTCCCCACCAAGATTCATATATTTGGAAGGTGACTGGGTCATGGGGTTGCTATACTCATCAGCAGATCCACTCATTGAGG